>QMIH01000689.1:59632-81123 GCA_003987875.1 Clarias batrachus | reverse complement strand
ATTTTTTTTATTTATCAGATATGTAGTATGCATGTATACACATATACTGGTTAAAAGTATTTGGTGATATGTGAGCTATTTCCTTTGTTATCCTTTCCTTTCTTTCGATGTATGTATCGGTAATATATTATGTTGACATTTTGGGCACATTTATATCGCCATATATTAAAATTGTTAATCTAGGTTTTTAAAACTTATGTGTAACGTATGGACAGCATGGACATATACTGTATATTAAAATTTCTGTATAAGGAGGCCGAATTCCTTTACTTATCCATTAATAAAAAGAGAATACACTTACCAAAAAAAGGAGATGTGAGAAAATAGTTCTTAAAAATACTAATAATCTAAAACTTATATTTTCCTAACTTAGCTAAGACAATAATAATAAAAAAGTGAACATCACATACATCTGTTACAAACTTGATTATTTGGAAGGTAAACCACATAAGCAAGCACCAGGAGTTGTAAGACACTACTATAACTTTGACTGGAATCTTGGAAACAAAAGGGGCTTTTGTGGCAATAAACACTTAAGGTAGGTCTGGAACAAGAAAAGGATGGCTATAATAACAAACAAACAAAAAAAACTTATCCCAGCTAGAAAATATGGTGGCGGTTCTGTGATGTTTTATTTATTTATTTATTTATTTATTTATTTTAGTTATTTTTTTTCAGAGTTATAGAGTTTTTTTTTCCTCCCAAAGGCCACGGATACATGGCATTATGAACTCCATAAAAAAAAAACATGACAATTTCAATCAAAGACTGGACGTCTTTGCCAGGAAAGTAAAACTGGCTTGACGTTGGATCTCCCAGTAGGACAATGCCTATGTCTAAATCAACACAACAATGATTAGCAGACCACAATACCAACCCTTGGCCTGACCATCCCATTCTCYTCACCTGAACCCCAATGAAACATATTCGTTCACTCTACTGTATGTTACAGGAGAAGGCTYAGTGCTGTTTTATTATGAAAGGAAACTTGTACAATTAATATTTAGGTCAATAAAAAAGGTAKCAATAATCGTGGTGCATTAATTTTTGTATGAAATAATATTTTTTATGAGAGATTTGTTTTTCCTTGAAYGAATGTATTTTTTATTAATTAAAGGTTGGATTTTTTTTTTTTTTAGATGAAGCTACTTCACCAAAAAAGTTGGCTTTTTCCAATTTTTAGTATTTTCTATTAATCTATACAAAGAATGCAAATAATTGGCACTGTAGCACTGTGCTTTTCTTATCTTTCTTATCATTATATCTTTCTAAACATTTTATCAATGTTTTAAAACACAATTTGAACCTCGTGGAATTCACATGTAGTAGAAGGTTATGGGTAAAGACATATACCCTTAATAGAGTAAACATTAATGTCAGAAGAAATAAATCTGACATTACATCTGTTTTAATGTTTTTTTAAAACAGGGTATTACCTCTCCACCACCAGTAARACTGTGCTCTCCTGAGTCCTAGTATAAACTATGAACCTAATTCCCTGTTAAATTCCTCATTTCCTGTATGTAAGTTAACAGTTCATTGCAAGTTTTGTCAATTCTCTAGTTGCAGTTCTGAGCCTTGTGTATCTTTGCTAGTCTTGAAAGTGTCTATTCATTTGTCTACTCTCTGGAAGAATCTGTTTTAATGCCTAATAGGAAGTTAGGGTTTGTGGAGAGATTCAGGTAAATTGCAAAAATGATAAGGTGCTTAAGGAATTTATAGCCAATATTAATATAAATACAAATAAAGTCAAACTCTCCTTTTACAAATAATATTGACATTTTGGTGCCATTTCCWCCATTATAAGGCCACTTTAAACATTGTGTTTTGTAGATTATGATGCTGTGCTGTGAGATTTGTTGCAGTCTGATTGACTGATTACAAATTGGCCCCTGGCTTTGTGGCACATCATTAACTGACTCACTTTGCCAGGTCAACACAATAGCAAACACCATTTCGAATCATTGGTTGCTAAGCACCCCGAGTGTGGGCAGGTTGCTAAGCACTTCAGAGACAGCCAGGTTTTTAGCATTTCAAAGAAAACGGGAGAAAGTTCAGAACTGATGGCCTAGTGGCCTGCAAATGGAGTATAATTAGGTAATTGCCTAAATGTAGCCAAACCATTTTGTGTAGGAAGGACAGMATGTTTAGCTGATATTAATCTCACTCAGTTTCAAATTGAGTTGTTATAAATGGACAGAGATGGGAAAACATTGTCTTATAGTATGATAGAGCTTCTGTGAATGAATCTGTAAAAAAAAAAAAAAAAAAACTGTGATGACCCTGACATTAATTCAGGCAATGCGTGCTGGTGAAGATACTGCAGGTATTGCATAAATATCTAACATATGAGTATTCCAGTATACARTTTAATTACCTGATGCATTTAAATCCAATTTACAACATGACATCCATGTATTTGAGTCCAGAAAGTTTTACTTTACCACATCAGGTTTTTTTTTTTTTTTTGTATATTTGTATATTTAGGCTTGTGCTCATTGGACAATAGGCTTTTTAAAACCTCTTTGTGGTGCCTGGRGACATGTTTGGAATTTTTGATCAGATGGTCTCTCAACCACTACTCATCCTCAGCTATACACTGCCTTGCAAAAATATTTACACCCCTTGAACTTTTCCCACATTTTGTCACATTGCAAACACAAACGTAAATGTATTTTGTTGGGGGTGTATGTGACAGACCAACACAAAGTAACACATAATTGTGAAGTGGAAGGAAAGTATAAATGTTTTATTTTTATTTTTTTTTTACAAATAAAAATTTGAAAAGTGTATTGTGCATTTGTATTTAGCCCCTTTTACTCTGATACCTCTAACTAAAATCCAGTGGAACCATTTGCCTTCAGAAGTCACTTAATTAGTAAATAGATTCCACCTATGCGTAACTAATCTCAGTATCAGTACAGCTGTTCTGTGAAGCCCTTAGACATTTGTTAGAGAACATTAGTGAACAAATAGAATCACGAAGCCCAAGGAACACTCTAACAATTATGTGCCACTTTGTGTTGGKCTATCACATAAAATCCCAATAAAATACATTTACATTTTCAATTAACATTTATTAATATAGTGCTTTTAACAATGGTCATTGTCTCAAAGCAGCTGCACAAAATTAAAAGAAAAATATGGAAATAAGTATAAGCAAGAAAAATGTACATAGATCATAAGCCAAGGYGACAGGAAAGGAAAAACTCACTGGGATGGCAATTGGAAGAATCCTTGAGAGGAACCCGACTCAACAGGGAACCCATCCTCATTTGGGTCTTAACAGAAAGGAATTTTATGCCGACATACTGTGTTAGGCAGCTGGAAGTTCAATATAACAAAAGATGTCTAAGTTAACATGGAGTCCAGTTCGGCATCAGGATGAGTCAGAGAGAAGAGAGCAGAGTYCAATCTGGAGGTCATGAATGCATAACCTAGCTTTACTGCATTAGATACGAATAAAATGTTAATAAGCTTGGCAATATTTCTAAGGTGGAAAAATGCTGTTTTTGTAATATTAGAAATATGATTTTCAAGGAACAAATTGCTGCCTAATATTACACCCAGGTCTTTCACTGTCGAGCTGGAAGTAATAGTACAACTATATGTAATATGTATAACTGCACTATAAAACCCAAACCCAGTTTGGCAAAACTCAAAAAATTTGAGATATTCAGTTACATCAAATTTTTTAAGTAATGATGTTTCCAATTTTAAGTAAACAGAACGATCAGTTTTTGAGATTGGTGTACTCATTCATATTAATCGTTCTTTACTTTCATTATTGAGTAGCCTAACTCATACTATTTAATAGCAATTATAATTTTTTAGTTGTTGCAAATAAAATAAATTGTTGTTGGTCTTTTGGCTGATCTCAGCAATGGGTCGACACAGCAGACAGTCCGGTCCGCACACAAGCTTGGCGCAGCCAGATGCCTTCCATGACAAACCCTCTCATTTTATCTGGGCTTGGCATTTATCCAGTTGTTGGGAATTGAACCCGGGCCTTTCACATGGCAAGCGAAACACCTACTACTGAGCCACCAGTGCCCTATTGCTCTGATGATGTCAGACATAAAATCTGAAAGATTTTAAGTTGGGGGAACTTTAAGGTGACATTTACTGTTACTTAAGTACTTACARTTACTTAAAATATCAAAATTGTGCAGCTAACTTGAAAAGTGTCATTTCTACAAACTCATAATTACCAAAAAGTTCTAAATACTCATCAAGGTCTATTAATTTGAACTAATTGTAATTATTTAAATTAACAGTACTCCATATGCTTAATTACTTTGAGCATTAGGGTTTACAGTGTGGGTATCATCTGCATAGCAATGGATACTAATCCCATGTCTTCTTCTGATGTTACCCAAAGGAAGCATGTATATGGAAATTCTAAACAACGGAGGTCCTCAAACTGACCCTTGTGGGACCTCGTATTTCATTCGCATTACACTGGACAGATCTCCATATAGATCTACAAAAAGGTATTGCTCAGACAGGTAGGATCTAAACCATTCTAATGCATGTCCACGAAACCTAAGTGATTTTGTAAGTGATCTACGAGTATATTATGACCTATAGTGTCGAATTCAGCAGTAAGATCAAGTAAGACGGGCTATTGAGATGCAGCCTTRGACTGAAGCTAAAGTCAATGTAGTTTCTATACTATGTTGGGGCCTGGAACATGAAATTCCTTAAAGATAAACGAAAGGATTTAAATCGGTTTGTAATTTTTTATTTCATTAGGGTGTAATTTAGGTTTAATTTAGGTAAGAAGAGGCTTAATAACTGCCATGGGACGTGACCTAAATATAGTGAGGAATTAATAATGTTTAGATGCGGCTCTCCAGCTGTGTGTATTACTTCTTTTAGAAATCTATAGTAGTTGGGATTGGGTCTAACAAGCACATTGTTGATTTAGCAGTGGTGATAAGTTTGTACATCTCTTTCTGTCCTATACCTGTAAAGCATTGAAAATCTAGATCACAAGATGCTGTCAGAGCAAGATGTCTAGTAAGAAGTTGAGACAGATCCGGCAGATTATTTGTGAATCTGTCTTTGGTGGTCAGATTAATATTTCTAATAAATCGATAACGTGGGGAGACACAGCTTATCTGTTCTACAGGTAGACTRTAACCTAAGAGGTGATGGTCTGTGATATCATCACTTTGATGTAGAACCTCTATATGAGTGACATCTATACCATGAGATATAATTAAATCTAGACCATGATTAAAACAATGATTTAGTCTATTTATGTTTTGTTTAACCCCCAAGGAAATAAATCCAAAAATGCAAGTCCTAAGGCATCATTTGCATCATTTACATGAATGTTAAAGTCTCCTACAATCAACACTTTGTCAGAATTAATCAATAGATCTGAAAGTAGATGTCCAAACTCTTAAAGAAAATTAACGTAGGGCCCCGGGGGGGGGGGGGGATGGGGGGGTCTGCGGCCATAGCAAGGATTTATTATGTATGTCCGTGAGTGTAACATTAAGGATACAAACTTTGAAGGAGTTAAACCTGGGTAAATTGTTATAGATATTTGCAACACCACCTGCACGACTGGTTTGATGGGCTCATACTTATAGAAATATCCTGATGATGTAGACTCATTCAGACCAATATATTAATTTGGTCTAAGCCAGGTTTAGGAAGAGTGCGTCAAAACAAGCTGAGATAATTTCATTAACGGTAAGTGGGATCTAACGTTGAGAAGCCCAAACTTTAAAAGTGTTTTTTTGGTTACTTATTTGCCCTTTTTCTGGTTTTCAGGATATTATATTATTTTGAGAGCTTTGACTATTTCGAGAGCTTTGCTTTCTGACTTTCAGTAGTCAGTGAACAAAACCTGGGCGGGCTGCGTCCTTGGTGCGTTGGACTTGAACAGAGAAACACGCGGGTTGAGGTTGTGGGAGAATTTGTGTCATGCAGAGAATTTAAAACATGACAAACATGTGGTAGCCGGGCAACAAGTTAATGCAAATGCTAATGGGATAGCCAGTGAAACCGGTTGTGCTGAACAACAATTAAAACTAGTGATATACAGTAACAAGCATTTCGAGTGAGGATATTATGAGAATACTTATCTGTTATGTGTTCATTTTTTATAAGAGGACAAATCGTTAAAATATAAAGTTGGATTAAGCAATATAATTAAGAATTTGAAATCAGTTTGGCAGAGCATGGAAAAAGGCAGCGTCAGCAATGTGTGGTTGTAACGTGATAAAATGTGGAACGGTTCAAGGGGTGTGAATACTTTTGCAAGGCACTGCATGTGTTGCTCTCCTCCATAACATACCCATGTTCACAGCCTTTATTTTTTATCTTCTCATCATGGACCCTTATCTGCATTGACTCTTATTACCTCAGTCTTGCACCATTCACTGTCACTTTCAATTCCTATAACTCAGTTGCACCTCTCAATTGTCACTAGTCTATCTAATAATATTCATTCTCATTTACATATATTTGCACATATTAATTTAATGTGATTTATATTTATTTTTCACTCTTTGTATATTATATGTATTAATTATATTGTTCTTCTCTGTCATTTTTGTTGAAGCCCATAAGCMTGGGTCCCATGCAGGTGCACAACATCTCTGGGACATGTGGACTATGGCTTTTGCATAGGGAGAAAAAAAAAAAAAAACATTTATTGGACAGAGCACTCTTTTCTTGTCTTGCCTGCATACAACGTTTCCCCATATAATGATTGGGAGATCTGACAAAGCAGCTGAACCTCATGACTCACTGCCAGTCTTTAGGAGGGACAAACAAATAAAATAAACAGGAGATCAGACCAACAAATAACAGATAAAAGAGAAACTACAGAAATAAAAAAGAAGAAAGAAATACAAGTTGAATGATAGATGAAAAGAATGTCTGTGGAACTCATCATGCTGGGGGTGTGTCTTGCCTAAGATCAGATCATATAGTCTCACAACTTTTGCACAGGATTTGCACATCTTTACCCATGCATGAACCCTGAGGTTTATTGACCATGATTACCAAACCGTGATGAGGCTTGGCATGTACAGTTTTATAACAGGAGATAAAACAATACTTGGTCAACGATCTTTTTCTTCAAGAAGATCGCGATTAGAATTTAGATGGGATCATAAACAATAGCCGAAGGTAACTGCTCCTTGAGGAATTTCGTGCTCTAATCAGAATGCTTATAAAGTGAGATAAGAAGTTAAGAGAAACAATGAATGAAGGACAGAGTGATCAAAGGAGTCTCATCTAAGAGGAGACTACAGATCACTCAATGCATGTGCTTTTGTGTGCATGTGCGTGTGTGTGTGTGTGTGTGTGTCTTTGAGAGAAAGAGATAGAATGTATTTTGCTTTTCCATAAGGTCACACACTAGAATGTAGTCATAGTGCTGTATTTAGAGTAAAGAATTTAGACTTCACACAGCAGATGTAACTCCAGACATTCTTATTCTTCAGAAGACGGGTGGAAGCATAGACAGAGTGAGTTTTGCATAAATAGAAGAACACGCAATAGTTAAGCAGTGTTTTCTTGCAACTTTTCAGCTTGAACAAGAAGCTGTATAAAACCTACTAATTAATGTTACAACTGAAAACATTAATTAAGTACGGTATTAAAAATATAGTAGACTCTTATTACATGTTGATTTCAAAAACTGAAATCTTTTTATTCATATATCGTAAGTTTTGTCTGTTTTTAGTTTGCAGTTTTTCACTGTCTCTTGCATTTATGTTACATCATATCATATTTATCATATCAGAAAAAAAATTGCAGTCTGCATTTTCTATCCCCGGTTTTTGGACATAAAGTTAAAAGATGCTCAAGGTGCTCCAGTTTTTTAAGGTTGTTCTGAAAACCCCTTGTCTCAAATGCTTTTACTATGTAAAAAAACATCTGGCAGCACACAGGTGCTTTGCATGATCTTAACGTCTCACCCAGGAAATCAACCCAGAAAGCATGTCTGCAAGCAGACTCTGAATATTTGTAACTTTCTGTGTGTAAATATTGACCTAACTTTTTGAATTTATGCGACCAATTAGAGACAACATCTAACATTTCCTTGAATTTGTATGTTATCATAAGTTTTTTAAATTACACCAACAAATTGTATACCATAACACGTGTGTTGATACAAAAATGACCAGGATGTATAGTCTTTGATACTATATTTTTTACTTAAGCAAGGATATAGACATCATGATGTCTGTCCGCCATGTTCCGATCTACTTCTGGACAGCAAAAGGGAAATTATTTACTGGATATTTAGTGCCTAAACCCACATTACAAACCAGTCATGGTGGCATTTTCATGCACCATCTTAAGTGTAATTGTCAAGTTTTATTGGCATATGCACAGTAAAGAAACATGCCCTGTACAATGAAATTCTTCCCCCAATAAATGGATTAAAAAAGTTAAAAAAAAAATTTAATAGAATAAAATAAAAATAAATATATGTATAAAAAGAGTAGGTATTAAAAAGGATATATTATATATATATATATATATATATATATATATATATATATATACACACACTGACCTATTAGGAATTATTAGGAACACCATACTAATACAGTGTTTGACCACCTTTCACCTTCAGAACTTCCTTAATTCCTTAATTGATAAATGCCTTAATTAATATGTGGCATTGATTCCACAAGGTGCTGAAAGTATTCTGTAGAAATGTTGGCCCATATTGATAGGATAGGATCTTGCAGTTCATAGAGATTTGTGGGATGCACATCCAGGGCACGAAGCTCCCATTCCACCACATCCCAAAGATGCTCTAATGGGTTGAGATCTGGTGACTGTGGGGGCCATTTTAGTACAGTGAACTCATTGTCATGTTCAAGAAACCAATTTGAAATGATTCGAGCTTTGTGACATGGTGCATTATCCTGCTGGAAGTAGCTATCAGAGGATGGGTACATGGTGGTCATAAAGGGATGGACATGGTCAGAAACAATGCTCAGGTAGGCCGTTGCATTTAAATGATGCCCAATTGGCACCAAGGGGCCTAAAGTGTGCCAAGAAAAGATCCCCCACACCATTACACCACCTCCACCAGCCTGCACAGTGGTAACAAGGCATGATGGATCCATGTTCTCATTCTGTTTACACCAAATTCTGACTCTACCATTTGAATGTCTCAACAGAAATCGAGACTCATCAGACCAGGCAACATTGTCTTCAACTGTCCAAATTGTAGCCTCTTTTTCCTATTTGTAGTAGAGATGAGTGGTACCCGGTGAGGTCTTCTGCTGTTGTAGCCCATCCGCCTCAAGGTTGTGCGTGTTGTGGCTTCACAAATGCTTTGCTGCATACCTCAGTTGTAACGAGTGGTTATTTCAGTCAAAGTTGCTCTACTGTCAGCTTGAATCAGTCRGCCSATTCTCCTCACCTCTAGCATCAACAAGGCATTTTTCGCACACAGGACTGCTGCATACTGGATGTTTTTCCCTTTTCACACCATTCTTTGTAAACCCTAGAAATGGTTGTGTGTGCTCAGTAACTGAGCAGATTGTGAAATACTCAGACCGGCCCGTCTGGCACCAACAACCATGCCACGTTCAAAATTGCTTAAATCACCTTTCTTTCCCATTCTGACATTCAGTTTGGAGTTCAGGAGATTGTCTTGACCAGGACCACACCCCTAAATGCATTGAAGCAACTGCCATGTGTTTGGTTGATTAGATAATTGCATTAATGAGAAATTGAACAGGTGTTCCTAATAATCCTTTAGGTGAGTGTATAGAATTAAAAGCAGGATATGAAAATATGAAAAAAAAAATCATGAAATGAGTTCAACACAGTTGGTAGAAAGCCCCTGATCGTAAACTCCTGTCAGCTATTTAGGAGTCTTATGGCAGTGGGAAAGAATGAGTTCTTTAGCCTGGAAGAACTCATGCTGAAACAACATTTTATCTCCTTAGTAATTGCTTCTAATCCACTGAATCATCCATGCTGTGTTTCATGGTAACATGAAACAGTGAACTCCAAATCCCTCTCTAACTTCTAATCAAGGGCACTACTTGGGGTGTGGAACAAAGGATTTTCATTTAGCTCTTCATTTAACATTATTTGTGATTCAACTCTGCAACAGTTAGTGACCTGTTAATTAGAAAGCTTGAAAAGTCAGCAATAGTTAATGTTGCCTGCATATCATTTAATGAAAGCACAGCATTTTCCATAAAATTGTCTCATTTGCAACTATCAAATGCCAGCAAATCCAGGATGAATCACATATTTGTAATCCATCTGAAGTAATCACGTTATGATAACAAATTCAACTTCTGCAAATAATGTGCTTATTACCTTCTTCATCCAGTTTACGTGTTGTTTCTCTTTTGAATAAGCTATATAACTCCACCACAACATACTGCATATGAAGAAAATCAGCAGAACAAAACCTATCGATTGCTAGGTTACTTTTTTATCTGTATAGCAAAGAATCAGGAAATCAGGTAATTTGGCCCCAAAATACATCAACTATAATTATCAATGAAATCAAATTATCTAATACATAGTAGCCTAATGTTGGTTTATGGTTCTTCTACAGTTCGATTTTGTGACAGATGCCATGGTATTCACATGTCTGCAAAAGGTCTGCACAAGGAAATAGGATACAAATGCACATGACTGTTAACAAAGGAAATAGGAATGAAGAAACTATAAAACAAACAAGAGGCATCTGGATAGCTAAAAAGAAAGCAAGAAACATGAATTATTAACCAAGTAAAAAGAACACAAACTGGAAATACATATGCGATGTGTAATGGGACGCAGCTGACACAGATAACAGACAGAMATAATGAAAGCCAATGGAGGAGAAAATGAAGCCAAAACAATAACAAAAGTGCATGGAAAACTGAGAACAAATGACAGGTAAATGACTTGTAAAAGGGCACATCATCATTCTGGCCCATTTTCCAGCAGCCAGGATGCAAGATATAACTAAATAAGAGAACAGTAAACACTAATTTCACTAGTCAGATTGTTGTTCCAAGGATAACATTCTCAAGTAGGGTATTTGCTAGGGTCTTTGCTACAGTAGGATTTCTTTCTCAACTTAAGCTCCTATTGTGGATTTAAAGGTTACATATGATAAATGTCCCATAGTAAGAGGTTTAATTCTTCCTTGGGGTTTAATTTTCTTGCTATGCTTCAGACATTGGCCTTTACTTTGAGAGTGGAGATGTTACAAAATACTATTGGGGGAAATGTGCATCTAAAATGCAGGGCACCCTCTCCTACTTTGTCCAAATAGCAGACAGTAATTGTGATACGAAATGCATGAGCTGACAAAGAATGTGTTAGTTAAACATTTTCGAAAGGTGTTGCACATGACATTATACAAGTAACCGCTCTCTCGCTTGCTGTTTTTTAAAGATATATTGGGTTACATTATGTAAGTTAAATATTACGGGAATGATGGATTGATCCTATAAAATGGGAGATAAATAAATCCAGATAAATAAACAAACTCTACCTATATTGCTCTTATATTGTCACATCAAATATACAGCATGCTAGATTTTAGTTTTGTGTGTTTGTATTTGAACAATTTCAGAGCAAAACGTAATAAATGCCATTGTTGGACTTTTACTCGTTTTAGCAAATTATTATTTTCTGTCACACAAGGCTGTCTATAACAAAATGGTTCATTTAAAAAATGCTATATAACCTTATTTCAGAAGCTTCAATGTTTTGAAGACAGCAACAACAAGTAGCCGTCAGATTTTCAAGCAAAAGTGACAGGTATGTTTCACTTAATGTCTGTAATACATTTGTGAAATAGAAAGTGATTTGGATGTTGTTTGAACACTGTGCTATATACCTTACAAAATTATGTAGAATACTGTAGTGTGACCACTGTGGTGAAGCAGAGAAACAACTTTACTATGGTTAAAATGCATGCCATGTGGAAAGCTGTTGCATCTGTCTGGTTCTGTTCACCATGACTCTAATGTTCGAAACCTTAGGGGATGCATGACAGACACGTGGAAGGTTAATGCATAAACAGATGCCATATGGTGCATACCTGTACTACAAGAAGGAGCTGTTGTTGTTGAGGCTGCAAACTGAAGTTTGGGGAAAAATGTGTGCACTTTTTTCATTGATCTAATTTGCTGAGACTACTTTCTTTTTGGTATTTTGCATTTTAGCACATAGGGCGATGGATAATCACTGTAGATATGTCCATAGTATTTGTGGCAGTTACTTAAGAGGTTGAGTGGCCAGGTTGAGTGACCTGATTGTCATTCAAACACTACAGACAAATTGGGAATGCCAATTAGTGTAACCTGCATGTCTTTGGACTCTGGAAGGTACAGGGAAACCCACCAAGCACAGGTAGAACATGCAAACTACATGCACACAGACCCCGAGGCAGGAATTGAATCAGGACCATGGAGTTGCAATGCAACAGTGCTAACCTCTAATCCACCATGCCACAGTACTTTCCGTTTGACTCACTACAAAATCACAATGAAAGCATGAGGTTGTTACATTTTTTGGCAAAACTCAACCAACATACATATTAAATAACCATAAACACAAGTGCAGGCTGATTTAGCCATTCTGGCAAAACTGCAGGAGAGGAGTTATAACATTTTGAAAAATTACTTAAAATTCACACTGATATACCCAAACTATTTTGACTTGATATTTTGAAACATGCTTAATAATGGTCTTGTGACTCAAAGAAAACACCCACAAATGTTTGCAATACTTCTACACTCATTTGAAAAAAAAAAAGAAATGAGAAACTTTTTTACTTTTCATTTTTGTWCACTTCTTCGTGTAAATAAAACATCTTTAAAAAAATCTGAAAATCTAGTCTTGGCATGAGAATATAAAACATTATGTAGTGTGAATATCTTACAGAAATGGTTATAAAAAAAAATCAGTAATGTGTTTGACATTTAATGGATGTGACATTTTAAAAATATTATTTCAGAAATGTTCTAAAAACTGCAGTTGAACAAAATTAAATGACTACTGCATAAGACACATGACATTTAAGTAACTAAACCTATGTACAATATTTAGAAAAAAAACCCTACAGTAATGTATGTAAAACTAAATATAGGTTAGCATATGACTCAGCCAGTGCTAATCCTAGAGCTTTTTTCTAGACAATGTTTAACACATACAGAGACAGTTTAACTAAAACATACCCATCAGAACCTTCCCTGCAATTTTGTATGAAATATGCAAATTAGAAATTCTTCCTAATATCACCTCATATAAGATAAGCCCCCACCTAAGCTTTTTGCTCAGCTCCACCTAGCAATCATCAACCCTTCTGTTTTGCATGACAGGGCTCAGCAGTCATTTATATAGACACTGAAAAGGTTTGTTTGGAAGAGGAGTGACACAGAGGGAGTTTGAGGTATGAAACAATGCCTTACTTGCGGGATATTTCAGCTGGAACATTAACAGACACTTCGGGAGACCTCTGGTACCCGTGTTAACTTGTTAAAGAAATAGTGATTTTATGGGACCTTGAATATGCAGTATGGTCATAATATTGCAGATTAATATGTATGAGCCTATGCGGCAGAGGTAGCTCAGCATTCAGTGTAAAACCTATGACAGATCTTGCAGATCAAATGATCCATTGCAGTGACCTCTACGATAATGATGACAAAGGCCAAGAAACCAAAAAATGTGTATGAGCAACTTTGCAATGCACATGGATATAATCAGTCTTAGAATATTGCATTCCATGTACATTAATGTGAAGTAAATCCATCAATCCAGTAATGTAAAGCTCAAGCTTATTTTCACTTTTTAGCATTTTCCGGTCAGACACAAGGGTTCCAGTGAGCCATTGCATTAATTTTCATCCAGACAAGGCTACAGGACGTAATCAGATAAGAAACCAGGATTTGCAATGAGTGGGCTGTTTTATGAACATATTGTATGACAAAGATGCAAAAAATAGATACATAGGAAAGTTCACACAATATCATAAAACCTTCCAAGTTTTTACAGTTCTTAAAGCAATGAACATTCTGAGTCCTTTTGAGTCAAGTCTTAGACTAATCATCTTTCTACTAGAGAAAGTATTAGCTTATATATACAGTAGTTTAATAATAGCGGAAAATCAATTTCAAAACAACCAGGGAGATTTCTGTGGGGTTTCCTTGTTTAGTCTCCAGCAGTGAATTCCCAACATGCTGCCTCTCCTGATTGCTAACACCTGCACCATGTCTCGTGTCTCATTTTCAGAATTGGTTATATTTCAGGTTTGCCTCCTGGCCCTTGTTTGCAAAAGCTTGCACCATTCTACAGCTTTGCTCATCATCAGTGTCTTACACTGTGCAGCAGTTGCTCTTGTTACTGTTAGCCTTTTGTTTAACCATTATATACAGTACTACCTCAGCAGGTAGGTAGTTTTTCCCATCTTCCCTGTAGCTGTTTTCGTCTGTTCTGTTACTAGCCTTAGCTTTAGTCTACTCCCTGTTTTACTGTTTCTTGCCTTGCAATAGTATTTCCCTGGCACTGTGCTTAACTTTGCACAGTCTAACTTTTATGTTGTTGTTGTTTAATCTGCATATTTTATCACGTGGTGTTTATGCTTCTGTAATTTACATATTTGCCTGTAYTAAGTATCATCCTTGTTGTTCATTAAMACTGTACTTTAGTGTTCATCCTTCATCTAGGCTGGTTTATTACAGGTGGACCCAATTAGTTAGGCTTTGTTCGGTTTTAAGGGTTTCTATGGAAAAAATAAATAAATAAATAAACTTTAGTAGTAAACTGTTGCATTGGTGTAATATCCATGCCAAAATTCTGGCTAAAGAGCAAGTGTACCAATAATAAAAAGGATAATGCAGCATGATTGACTAAATGACTTTATTGTATTTTCCTTCACTGTTGGTGACCCTGGAAAGCATCTATTAATCCTTAATGTTTTTATTATTCTGTATCAGCTGAATAGGCCAAGCAGTGTGAAAAACTCTATCTTCACTCTGTGATAAATGTTGCTGTCYTGTTACTGCCATGAAGAGACTGTAAATCAACCCTGAGGAAGCCTGATCTTTGAGCTTATAACAATCAGCCTCGGTCAGCCTGACCTTTTAACCCCTGATTTTCATGTAAATGACACCTTTGCAGCTGCACCAAAAGCTTGACAGATGACCAGATGTAAGAAACAACTACGGGGGGACAAAGAAATCCAGGTGATAAGTCAGGAATATTCCCAAGCCGATAATAATGTCAATAGCAGTGGCAAAATGTTAACGGTTGCATGCTACTCATTAAAAAAAAAAAAAAGTGTATTTATATAGCAGTGCTAGAGTCAGTTACAGTAAAATGTCTTTATAGCCACCCCTACTGAGTTTGTTTGTGCTATCAGGTTCTCCATCAAGAGTCCAATCATATTGATCAGAATCACACCAGATACACCAGACCACCCTAAGTGCATAACAGTAAAATGACTCTGATTGCTATCTGGGCTGACTGGGGAATCAATATGAACTGATGGGAGTGCTGATTAGAATAGAAAGGCCTTTTGCTGTCTCTGCAACACTGGTATACGTATTTCAGTGACAATAACTACTATTGTCTCAGGGCTTCTCTTTTAGTTCCTGTGGACAGACTGTTCTTCAGGTAACATTTAATTACAGCTCAAGAAAGTATCCCCAGCTTATAACTTTGGCTTTGGGCAGCTGGTATAAATTTACAATCAGGTAGCTTCCTTGTCTTTCAGAAGACATTAGGGATGCTCCGATTGATCGGTCGCCGATCATAATCGGCCGATAATTGCTTTGGGACGATTGATCGGCAGTCTCTATAATTGCCGATATAGAGAAGCCGATCAGATGACGCAAAACTCGCGGGATATTTTTTTTTTGCGCGCTACTAAAATGGCTTCACCAGTCTGGCAAATCTACCTGTTGTGTGACAAAGGCAATTCCACAAGGCGGGAAGCACCCAAAGCATTTTAACTCCACGGACCTCATCAGACATTTGAAGGTTAGTCACTTAAAGGAACATGAGCAGGAAGGGGCCAGGCCGGTCAACGACAGCGGGGAGGAACCGTCCAGGGAGCGTGCAGGAGCGCTGCCTCGCATGCTCCGTTCTGCCACTCCGCCCACCGCCGCCCACCGCCGCCCACCGCGTGCCCGCATGCCAGCTGGGCACTGCCTCGGACCATGCACGTGCACACTTCATTCCTTCCCTTTCTTTCCGTTCTCCCTCCTTTTACCCTTTCCTTCCCCTATTTATTCCTAATAAATTACCCTTTTCCCATAAGATCTCGCCGCGTGTCTGTGTTTCATGGTGCCGCCAGTTCAACTTTGGGTCRAACCCGTTACACAACAATTAAAATTAATAAATAATGCTACATGATAAGGCTTTAAGTAGACCCTGTAATCGGTGATCGGTATCGGCCGATACAGCTTCTAGTGATCGGAGATCGGCGATCTGCCCCAAAAATCCTGATCGGAGCACCCCTAGAAGACATCATTTAACAGTTTAGGTTGCAACCACATGTTTTTAACATTATTTGTATATCCTAAGCATATCACCATATCACAATGAGATTCAATCATTTTGTTGTGTATCCAATCAAATTCTTGCCAAACGTATTGGAATTCTAATAAGCAAACACAATTTGGTGAGATTTTCTCTGAACTAAGTCTCCCGTGCTTGATGCCTGAATAATCAAAATTATTTAGAGTATCCATAAGCACATAGTACCAACAAAATGCTGGTGCCCCCCCCCATTCCATTTATCAAACTGTGCAAAGCTAAGGTAGTGATTATTATTTTTTCTATCCATAATTTGTTTGTGATTACTTCCCTGATGCAATACTGAGCAACCCAGGCATTATTGGTGATGATGGTCAGTAACTGGCCAAGGGATTTTGTACAGGCATTGCTAAATATGGGTTGATGGTAATGCACGATGCCAGAAGTTGTAGTAAATATGCTTTAAATTCGATTACTGCCAACCTTAGACCGAGGATAATTTGATTCTCATCGCCTTCTACCTTTCCGTGGTTGGGGTGAGTACATTGTTTTTGACAGAGTATGAATAGAAATGTGCAGATGCACAGTCTACAGACAGACAGTCTATTGAGCTTTAGGTGGTTGTTGAGATTCTAAGACAAAACAAGGCATGCATTGTCAAGGGTTTGTGGGGCAGCACAGGACATGCTGAGACATTCAAATGCCGTTGGCATCGCTTTGATAAACTGCTTGACTCATGACATTTTCCTCATTCACAATAAGGTGCGGTGGGATCGTGCACAGCATTAGCAAACATCCACGAAAACATCTGGTATAGCTCCATAGAGACATTTTACCAGTGGCTTCTAACACTGGCATGGAACTAGAGCTATGGATAGGAAGAGGTCTTAGGGTTAGGATAACTGGAAAACACAAGAACTGAGCTTTGATCTGTGGAGCTGATGGACTGTATTTTTGACCTCCGCATCAATAAACCACACGTAAAAAAAAGCTTTAAAATTTACGTTTTGTTTTTGCTGTTCTTCCGCCTGTTCTTCAAGCAGGATACAGACTGTAACATAAACTTAGGTCCATGATGTACAGTATTGTACAAATTGCAGAAAACTTTAAACTGTACAGACACACTTGCTATTAGTTTCAGGCTAAGACCAATTTCACTGGTATTAAATCAAGAAATAATTTGCATATATGAACATACATTCTAACATCTTAGAACTCAGTGGTCTGATCCTGAGGTTGGGTTATTGCTTGTGGGGTGGCTTGGCTATGATATGCCATCATATAGATCCTCTATAATCCTCACCCAGGAAAAATTATTTATGAAGATAAATAAATGAATGAATGAATGAATGAGGTTTGAAACCTGATGTTACTTTTTTCATATAATCATAATTTCCTCCTGTGACTCATATTTCCTGTGGTAACAATGTCCCATCTTCACTTCTGGCCAATCTATGGCTTATATGGTTGTGTTCATCTACTGGAATTCATGACCCTTCATTAAGCTTATGTATTTTGTTTCTATATTTATTATTCTTTCAACGTTCTACAATAGCCTGATTTTGCCTCTGGTTATGAATGATCCCTTTTTTACTTTTACTGAACCATCACTGTGGCTCCCCAAATATGATTAATGGATTTGCCCTAATAAAGCCCGTACCACACAGCTTGTAGTTCACAAGACGATACAGTCATACAAATTTAAAGCTAAATAATTAGTTCCTACCAGCAAGCTAAAAAGAAATAATAATCAGCTATGAAACTTGGTAGACATTTTTCTAATGTGTACCCCACAATCCGATCTCTACTAATAATACACAATATCCGTCTTGATCCATTGTTCATTGTTCTCAGCATCTCTTATACAGCAGATTGTGCTACTGTTTTAGCTGGGTTTTAATCTATGAAGTAGACGGTAGCAGTTTTCTGAAAGCTTATACATGATATAGTTGCACAATATCAGTGCACTGCAATCTGTGTTGAGGGATTTTGCTGATGGATGTCAATGGTAATGTTGGCTCTTATACAGCCTGGTGATCACATTTAGGACAGTGATATGGAAAGGAAATATTGATGAGATAAATGAGTAAGAAATTACATTCTTTTATTTTCTCTATACCGCTTTTATTATACAGGGCCACAGTATTTAGAATTTTTAATATTCATTTTCTATATAAAATTACTTTCTGACAGTGGTGCATGTGCAAGAAAATTACAAAGCACCAATCAGGTTAGCTTGGATGCAAGCCCTATGGACCATTAAAGTAAGGAGCAAAACGARAAAGATTGATGCTAAATGCAGAAACAGAAACAGTGTATGGACTTTTTTGTTCACCTATGTACCCAGTAAAGCAGTGTTGCAGGGAACATATTACCGTTTTAATTTCACAAATTAAAGTTGCCACTTCATGACAAAATATTCTAAAATATTTGGCTGTTTAAGTCAAAATTGGAGTTTTGATACTTCAGAATAACAGAGAACAGTTATGCCAGTAAAAACTGTCTGTAATGCTTGGATACCATCAAGGTAGAAATTTTTCTCCGTTTGGTGGATCCATGATCAGACTGCCTGTTTAATGTTTAAAATACTGGCCTCCCAGGAACTCCTTTTTAGGACCAAATATGTGAAAATAGTTTGGATCGAGCTCAGGACTCTACAGGTGATGTGCAACTTTTTGGACTTAAMATGGGCATAAGTAGCTTGTGTCAYGACTGACTGAAGTGAAGTCGTGTCCACCTCTTAAAAAAGAATGCAGAATGACGCAGAATTCTGCAATGAATCCAGAGCAGAAATGAAGATTCTTCTGTTGCATTATTTATCAGGAGGTTCTTTTGAATTTGGTGCTAAAACCTTTAACCACATAGTTGATGTTTTGAGCAGGCTAGTAAACTTCATTAGGACAAGGGTATTAACCCACAGGCAGTTTGTTGTTTTCTTTGAAGGACCTGACACACAGATTTGCTTTACCACACAGCCATTGGATGACTCAGTGCTGGAAAGAGTGCAATAATAAATRCCATAATTTCTAGCATTGAACCAAATAAAATTAAAAGCAAATGTGTTCGCAGCGATCTCATTTTTTACAGGGTTTCTTTGCTATCATTGGTTGCATTATTTTCAAGCTGAACAAGGAAGATGGCTAATTATTTTAGCTTTTAACCAGCAAATGCACRTAAGTATATAATATGCCTAATAAACATCCACAATAATCCCTTCTGATTATGAAGTGTAGTTATAGTAGACTGTGACAGGAGAGCAATTTTCTCTAAAATTAGACTGAAGGGCTGCACATGGTAATATTACACTGAGTCATGAATAGAAATAGAAAATATGTCTTTTAAAGTTCAGTCATGCATTTTGACATTTTGAAATGCACGGCACAAATTTGAACGGTGTTCACATTTTTATGTTTGATCAGCAAGTGATGACTTAAGCATCTTGTCTAGGAGGAGAAAATTGGGTTTACTTTCTTTTATCTCTAACTTTTTTTTTTTTTTTTACAAATTCAGATTTAAGGCTTTTGCTTTGGTACAGTATAGTGTCAGTTTGGTGTAATTGGTCCTTATTGTATATTTTGTTTTAGAAAGAAATCAAGTCAATGCTCTTTGCAGTATGTTGAAAATAGAATTTTATTTAAAAAAATAATTATATATATATATGTGTGTGTGTGTGTGTGTGTGTGTGTGTGTGTGTGTGTGTGTGTGTGTGTCTATATGTATTGAATGCATGCTCTGTATGGATTGAATAGGCTCTGGAAGAGAGGGTCACACACACACTGGACTCTCTGAGCATTGGTTGCCATGGCTACAGTGTATGTCTATTAGGAGGTCTCAACGGACGACAGCTTCTGTGGCCTGTTAACACATACAGTAAGTCTGCTCTGTTCCTMAGAGATATGCTTGTGTGACTTCACCATGTGCTTGTGCTGGAATTTTTAATGATGAATTTGGTTCCTTTGGGCTATCAGTTTTCCTCCCACCTCCTAACAACATGCTGGTTGGTGAAATAAGTGATTCTAAATTGCCCATAAGTRATGATTAATGTCTTTTGATAGACTGATTCCTGCCTTGTGCCCAGTGATCTCAGCATTGCTTGACCAGTTTCAGAAGAATGTTTTTTTCCCCCTTAGGCCACACAGTGACCTATGAATCTTCCATACATAAAAAGCATATAACTTAAGGCATGAACCAGTGAGAAACAGGTGCAGATGATGAAAGATGATCAAGCAGGTGATTGGTATACTGGAGATGCTGAATACTGAGTGGTTGGAACAGATACAGTAAGAAGGGAAATGAGGTTGCTGCTGAGGTTGTTACATAAACAACCAATTTTTTAATTATTTTCTTAGGAAGCCTGTTTTAGTAAAACATTTGATCTCATTTATTAATCTACATAATAGAATTTAATATGAAGAAATTACCTTTCCACCACATTGAAACATATGGGTTTTAAGGTATAACAGAATGCATTATCATACTCAAARTGACTTCTGTGACCTGCATTAAATTGTTAAATAAAAATCTGGGGATATATTTGCATCAAAGGGGGGGTTTAGGATTACAACACAATCACTAAGGCTACTGCAAATTATAAAAGTGTCTATAAAACAAATAAGGTCAAGGTAAAGACACTGACGGGATATCAGTCCAGCATGACACCTTTAAATGTAATGAAGCTTATTTGGACTGTTAACATCAGCAGCAGCATCAGATGAATAGCCTAGATTAATGGCCCTCTATTATGTAGCAGGTTCAACTTTATCACATGTTCTTCATTCAATGCTCTCTCTTGAAAAATGAGCTTCGTCTAGACATTCAGTGCTGACTCATAGGATTTTTTTTTTTAAATAAATGGTATAATAAAAGCTAGTGATACTAAGCTTCACCCCAGGGCTTAATTTTTAATAAAATAAAAATGACTACAATTATTCCCATTGTAAATCTGCCATCTTCCTCCTCATTCCCTTTTTAGATTAATGTTGATATGCAATATAACT
>QMIH01000689.1:29663-55428 GCA_003987875.1 Clarias batrachus | reverse complement strand
CAGCGTTTCAGATGTGACATACAGTAGGCAGTCCGATTATGGCCCTGGCATACTGAGAAAAGGTTCTACCTTGATGGAAAGTGCATTAGTGCAGCAGGGGATTATATAGAGGGACTATTATTGTGTTCTGTTATTTCGCACAATCAAAAGTTCCAGTTTGAATTGAATGTTCCTCATAGACCTTTGAAATATCAGGCTGTGATTACCTGCAGCATTAACCCTGCAGTGTCCTGCCTACAGTCAAATCACAGCAGTGATAATATATACTACACCAGCTCTACTACACCAGTTCTAACATGGAAAATGGTCAATTTAATGTATTGCGTCAGTTTCCCAATGCATTTTAGACAATAATATAAATGTAAATCATGTTTGTTTGTTTAACACACATAAATGATGAGTTTGATTATGAGGGTGCAAAACTAGTTCTCTCGCGCGTGCGCATTCTCCCCTTTATTCTCTTCTCTTTGTCCATCACTTGAAGACACAACCAAGCTGTCAGGAAGACCTATTTTTAATAAGCAAATTAATTATCTTGCACAAATGACAGAACATTTTCAGATACAGGAACATGATGCATCAGTGAAGTGGAAACTTCATGTCGAGCAAAATGAAAAAGAGAAAAAAAAACTCTTTTATGATGAGAAAATAGCACAGATATTAGGTAAGGAAATGTTCGTAAGAAATCTTACTTTTTTGTCAATGGTGCAAACATGATATTTTACATTAGACATGCAGCAGATTAAGGTCTTTGCATAAAAGGAAAAATAGTAACTAGWTTTTTGTTTCTTTCATAATAAGTCTTACGTAAAATTTCATAGAACCAGCATGATTGAAAAGCAGAAAGCATTACCTTTATTACTCATCAGTTACTGAATTTAATGAACTATTCATTAAATAATAAATAATAAAGGTAATGCCTACTGCTTCTGCTATAAGACATATTTAATGTAAAATAGTTTATATAAATCRTCTTTTGCTTTGGACTGGATCTCTCACCAATATTGATTAGCAACACATACTGTTTTAAATCATCTTCTGTTTTTGTCACGGTTTATTTTTTATTTTTTATTTATTTATTTATTTTAGCAATGACTCTATGATAATCATTTTCAGAAACATGTGTGATTGACCACAGGGTCTGCTACAAAGTCATTCATGGTTAGAAAACTAGTGTTTGGTACAAAGGTTTTCAAATATTTAGTTTGATACACTAAAAAATGTTTCACTTGGTTTGCACCCATCCCCTATTATACACCATACTGGATATCTGCAGCTTTAAAAATAGCACCGAGCCTGCACTGAAGGTGCTACAGTATATACAGTAGATAAACACTAGAGCATTGAAGTACTCCGTGTGTAAAACAAAGACAGAAACCACAATTCAACTGCACAAAACAAACTTCAAGTAATACTTGATTTTTAAAACATATACTGCATTGTAAGACCTTACTTTTGCTTTGTCTGAGCATCTCATTAGTGCTAATTCTTTGTTTAGAGCACGTTCCTGATGGCAGCTTTGCACATCCTTGAAAGTCTAATGAGTCTTGCAGAAGCGCTCGCTAATATGACACTAGCATCCTTGAGACTCTAGGGTGATGAAAACAAAAAATGCGCCGATTACATGATGCTGTGTCATGTAAAAAGCTTTGTAATAAAGGTGTCACATAAGGATTTTAATTTTAAGCAGGCTAAATATCTACCAAACTGTCAAGAAGTTACTAGTCTACAGAATCAATTTATCTGATTTCAGCAAAGTCACGTTTTGTGTAAATGTCACCAACTTGTCAAAAGACAAAGACTTATTATACACTAGCTTTGAAAAGAAATTGAAGAGAAGAGAAATGTATGTTAGAGCTATAGAAATCAAAAGAACAAGAAAGATAAAAAGGAATTGATGTGGCAGCCAAATAGTATCACCACTTGAAGAAACTATAATTGGTCCCAAAGCCAAGACAAGAAAATACGCCTACTGTAAAGTATGGAATGATTGTCTAAAATGACCACACAGGCATTAGCAAAAAAAAAAAAAAAGCTGCAGGAGCATCAAACTTTCACTACAAGTAAAGACATTTAAGGCAAATGGGGGAAACCAGTTTCTTGGACAAATGCAAACAGTGAATGTAATTCCCTTTCATAAATGATATGTCATAGCAGAAATGCATTTTACCTAAAAAAAACAGTACTGTAGATTTTACTTATCATTTAAACAGACAATAGTTTTCCTTAGACTTTAAGCTTAGACTTGACATATTTGAAGAGTTTAAGTGAAGCKTCCTCATTTAACTAAAGAAAAGCAAGTCAAGATTGTGCCAAGCTCCACCAAGAATTCTGTCTAAACTATTAAACAGTTTGACATTTTATTTGCTTACCACATAATGTTATCTTACAGTGTTAATGTCTTCATTATTACTCAAAAATAGRATGTAAATGTAAAAAAAAAGGGAAACAATGAACAAAAAAATTACCCAGTTTTTTTTTTGGCTGGAAAAATAGAAAAATGGTGTCTGAAAAGTTTATTAACGGAAGAGGTTTTTGAGACATGAGGCATGAGACAATTAACATGTTATGGAGAAATCTGTGTAATCAAAAAAAGGAAGACAGAGAGACAGATGGACCACAGTATGAAGTATTACCATATAAGGAAGTGTGTGTGTGTGTGTGTGTGGGGGGGGGGGGTCACAAACCCTTTTCCAGAGATATGTAAGAAGGGAAACAGATGAAGTCTTATGCATAGTGCCCACTGTACAAGCCTCTGGTCTCTGGACACTCTGGATGTGTTATGATCTGGGTTGCTTCAGTTGGTCAGGTCTAATGCTATGTGACAATAAAATTAAGTYAGCTGATGACCTGAAAGTACTGAATGAAGTTATGCTTTTTATTCTTCCCGATAGAACTGGCATATTCCAGGATTTAAGTTGTGAAAGTGTTGTTCTGGGAGCATGAGGAATCATTTGCACACATGGATTTGCCACCACACTGTGCATCGTTATCAAAGCTGAAGGAAAGCAGTGTATATAAATATGGAACTACAGAAAATCCRCCTAAAGGAATAAAGATTTACTCTGCGGTGGATGCACTCTGCCATTCCGTTGCTGCCAATACTCACCAGCGGGGGGCCCTCTGCCAGCTGGACAGTGCCTAGACCAACACATGCACACCCTGACTACTTTCCTCCCCTTCTTTTCTTCCTCCCTCCATAGTTCCCTTCACTTCTCCTATTATTCCAAATAAAACAACCTTTTTCCATGAGACGTGGCCTCGYGTCTGTGTCTGTTGTGCCACCCGAGTCAAAGATMTTACACATTCAATGCCGAATGAGGACCTTGTTCCTGAATTYG
Source organism: Clarias batrachus (assembly GCA_003987875.1). Classification (NCBI taxonomy): domain Eukaryota; kingdom Metazoa; phylum Chordata; class Actinopteri; order Siluriformes; family Clariidae; genus Clarias; species Clarias batrachus. The sequence goes on along the minus strand of QMIH01000689.1, from coordinate 52,087 downwards.
CTGTTGTGTTAAAAAAAAACTGCTGGTTTTGATAGATTTGCTGTTGTGTTTTCGTTTGTTCATGTGGTTTGTGCTTACCAGCCACTGTAGAAAATAAAATACCAATGCCCAGGTGTATGCAAATATTTTGACTGGTTTTAAATTTTTTTATCTGGTCCATCGATATTTAAACCTGAGTCATCATAAAAAGTGTTGGAAATGACGGTGCAGATGGAGACTTCATTTCCAGTTAAGCGATTAGAGCAACCAAGTACAGATGCAGTGGAGCTTTTGGCATAAAAAAGATGTCGGTCCATCTGCTACTCTGGCACTGGTCCTTCAGGAAAAGGAAAGTGTTCTCATACTGACAGAATCAGGCCAGGACATTCTAGTGATTAGGCCTTCTCCCTGTGGCAAWACATCTTATCTCTTCTTGTACCTGAGTGGACAATACTCAGCATCACTCAGCAGAGACTGACTCGGATTCACTTCAGTGTTTCAGTGTTTACCAGCTGTCCAATGAGCTTCAAATATCACCTGTGTTATTCACCAGTGACACTACAAAAAATAAAAATAAATTCAAAAATATAATAAAATAAAGGCAACAACAAGAGATTTGTCAAAACAGTACTTTTTGACTACTCATTCAACAATTTCTTCCRTAGGCTGGATTAAGAATAAGACTACATTTGGTTTATTAATTATCCTTCAACATAATATTGAGATTTTGGCAACTTGTCATTTCTTCAGATATAATGCTGTATTCAGTCTACTGTACTTAAAAAAAAACTTAACCAGAAACCACAAAGTGGGAAGTCAAAACTCTCAGCAGCCAATTTTCAACAACCATGTGTTCCAGCTATGAAGTGACCTTTAGCCAAATGCAGCATTTTAGGTATAATGTTAAGAAGAAATTTGGATCTTAAAACTAAGTAAGGTTTGCATAAATTTACCAAATGTGTGATCAGGTAGACCTTAAAAGTGAGCTTAACCTTAAGTAGGGTCACCATAAACAATTTGAATTCTGACTTTTTATTTCCTTAGAATTCTTTAAAACTTTAATCTTAGAATTTTTTATTTAATTTAGTATCARACGTCTGCTTTTACTCTCAGAATTCTGACTTATTGTATASTACAGAATAAAGTTAGAATTCTGAGGGGAAAAAAGTTTTTATGGTGGACCTAATCTTCTTCTAATATCAAGAGGTTTATTCCAATTTGAAAAAAAGTCAAGTAAATCAGAACTGCTAAACTGCCACTGATTGTGCAAATGTGTGCATGATGACTTGAGATAGATGAAAAGTGTGCCACCCAGAGTGTATTCTTTCCTCTTACCCAGTTTTTAAAACAAATAAATGCATAAATATATGGGGAGATATATCATTTTAGCGCAAGATGATTTGTTTGGTATCATTGAACCTCCACCCCGCCCCCCCCCCCACCCCTGTTGCACTGAGCTACATTGTCAATACATCCTCATAAAAATAAGTGAATGCAGTAGGAACACAGTAGAAACCGGTTAGGTTGTATCATTGTCTTTCTTGATGTGGAGCTGCCACATCTTGTGTGTATCACAGTATTTATTCCAAACTGCCTGATGCAACGACAATGTAGAAAGTGCACAATAAGCGCCTGGAACGAGCATGGTGCAATATGATCAGACATTGTAATAACTTGGTTTAATCTCATTGGAACTGGTGAGTGCATGTTCAAGTGCATGATGGGAAATTAACGACACATGATTGACGCATTGAGAACCTGACACGGAYGTGGCAAGAAAGTAATATGAACATACTCAATGCACGTTTTACAATTTTGATCCAGCTCCCATTGCATTCGTGAGTATTTTTAGGATGCAGTAGGAACTTCATGGTCTTGTGACAGGTGTGACGGGGCMCTTAACACTTGATACCTAGTGTAAATACTGTAGACTAACAACTGTCTCTTTTGCATTGAAAGCTCTCTGGACTTCTCTAAGCTGTTGGATGAWTAAGCATTTACATGCTTTTACAGGCTAAAAGCAATTAAAAATGTTGTCTGGTGTCACATCCAAGATGTAATTCCTCCTTGTATTGGCTCTGGAAGCCACCACGACCCTGAGTAGATAAAAAGATAGAAGAGTTATTGAAGCTGAAGGAATGCACATTTTTAGGGGATTCACTAATTATACATTTCTTTTGAGAATTTAAAAAAATATATATTTCTTTTGTAAAAGAAATGGAAAGTGTGTCTGGAAAATCGCCATTGTGTATAATTTCATGCACATTTCCTCCATTCTTTTGAAGAGTTCCTGATGGTTTAATGCTTGCAAATTAAAATAACTTGCATGCCTCAATTCAACCCAGAGAGTATGAAGGTTAAGGTTAGTTTTTTTCTAAATCAATGAAATCCAAAAGAGTTATTCTCATTTGTCTAAGTCAGCRCCTATAATAGTTTTCTTGAGAAAACCAACCAAATGTTTCATTTATTACTTTTCTCTTGTATTTTTTTACACTAGCATTATTTATTGTTTCAATGTTAGGTAAAGTAGCTGTGTTTTTCTCCAATTAAGAAAAAAAAAGACACCACTACAAAGCTAAAACTATACTTTTTACTTCTTTTAATGCAAGTTGGCTTTTAMGAATTTAAACAAATTGACACTTATGTAATCACATTGTATTTAGAGAAGATTCAAGAAAACACATGAATTCAACCTTGAGGCTCTGATGACAACTGAGTAAATGTCAGGACTGCAAGGTGAAAGCAAGACTATGAGGTGAATCCTGACCAACAACCACCTACGCCTCAGTAAAGGGACCTTAAGCATTAACTTATCCTCGGATTGCACAAGACGAGAGAAATCCCAAAGCGAAGGAGGTATACAAGGAAAGTGAGTCATGAGACACATGACTTGCCTGTTGTGTGGGAAGGCTGAGGAGGAGGAAGAACCTGCACGCGGGCTGACGCAAGAGAGAATCCTACGCAGAAGTGGGAGGAATTTCTCTGTAGTAAGCCAGTCTCCATGGCATATTATACTCACCTTTCCTTATGGGGCACATGGTCGTGACTGTGCAAGAGACGCAAAGTAAAAAAAAAAAAAAAGGGAAAAAAGCGTGCTCCAACTTAGCTGAAGTCTTTGCAAAAAGTGCAAAGACATAGCAGGATGCACAAATCAATATTTTTTTATACAGTATACAGTATGCAAAGAAAAAAATACACAGGAGTTTTAATAAACACTTGGGTGGTGTGGTGAAGCTGAGTTATTTGGAAGACTTCAGCATGAATCATATTCCAATGATTTCTAAAAGAAAATGTAAAGTCATCTGCCCTGAAAGAGTTCTTCTCATTTGTTTAAATCAATGCTACAATTTTTTTCATGTGATATAACAACCTAGTGTTTCATTTAGTACTTTTCTCTTGGGTCTGTTCGCTTTTTTAAATACTTGTATTATTCAGTTCTTTATTGTAAAGTTGCTTAAATATTCATTCATTCATTCATTGTGTGAAGCCTGGAGCCTATCCTAGGGGATTCTGGGCACGAGGCAGGGTACACCCTGAACAGGGTGCCAAGCCATCGCAGGGCACACACACACTTATTCCAACACTTTGCATGTCTTTGGACTGKGGAAGAAAACTTTAGTTAACAGAGGAAACAAACCATGCAGTGGGATAACATCAAACCCTCAACTCGGAAGGTGTGACGCCACAGTGCTAAACAACTATGCCATTTGCCGCCAGTTTATGAATAAACCCATTTGAAATTATATATTATTATAGTTGCTCTGTGTTTTTCCACTTATAAAACAACCACTCCAGCTAAACCTATACTTTATTTGCGAATTTTCATGCAAGTTGGCTTTTTCAAATTTGAACAAATTGGCACTTGTGAAGGAGACTGCATTTAGAGAAGATTCTGAGAAAACACCTAATAAAGTGAATCCAATGTTGCAGAGTAGAAGTAAATGTACAGTAAGTACATGCAATATATGATATATATTTTTTGTCCAGTTTTAGATCATTGTGATGTCTCTTGGGTAGGTCCTGATGTTTAGTGATTAGTAGTATTACCTACTCCGTAAGTGGCTCTTAAAGAGAGATCAATCATAAGGTCCAAATCAATCAAGTGTGTGAATTCAAAAGTATTTATCAAAACAAACCATTGATTTCTGCAGCTTTAACATCCCTCTGTAAGTGATCTAATTYATGAAGTCCAGCCAGAGTGCAATCCAAATRCAAAGCTATACATAATAGATATAGCAGAAACATTTATTGCCATTTTTTTTTAGATTATTCAACAAATTTGTATCCATTAAAGCAAATGAGAAACACCTCTTAAGGCTCCCTAAACATAAATGACATAAAYTTATTTTCTGTGGCAGTCAAAGTCTTTACCCAAACGAATCCCTTGTGCCGAAATTCYTCCAGCGCTGTAACCTATAATATAGTTCTCAGGCAGATGCTAATGCCTTGTAGACAAACGTTCTTGGCTCCTTTGCAGAAAATTTAGCTGGTAAAATGGGTGCATATCTGGGGAACATGGCCTAATTCCACCTCTTTTCTCACTGAGTACTCATTACAATGACAAAGTCCTGGAGCAAGTGTATAATTACATGAATTGGCCACAGACTTTCCACCGTATGATTGAGTCAGTGCTATTCAGCTGCCAAAATTGAACAAACAGTGCAGAGCCCAGTCATTTAGGGAATGATGATTTTAAAGGGAATCATGCTCATTTGAGAGGGCCATTACAAAAGCTACAGTGGTTCCCTCTGGGTTCTTTGGATGTGCAAGTGTTCCAGCTTCAAAACAGTTTTTATTCCAACCTTTTAACGCAGGGAACCACTGTGGATCATTAAGGGTACCAGATGAAAATATTGTTAATTGTTCTACCGTATATAGTGTTACAAAAAAAGCCATATGCTGATATTAAAAGCCATTTACACCCCCCCCCCCCCCCCCCCCCCCCACACCCCTTCATTGATTGTCATCTTCCATATAAGAAAAAAGTAGATTTCTTTCTGTTATTAAAATTGACGTTAAGTAAAAATCCTTTTAAATGTTTATATAAATTACTGGTATAGTAGTGGTTTATTCATAAAGGGGAACCATAACTATTTTTTTAACAAGATCCCCTGTGTGTGTTTACAGACAATGACATTGAGAGGAAAAAAAAACATTCCCAGATCCGAGATTTCTGTACTTTTTGCATTTTTGTATGGGCCAGGACTTTATGATGATCAGATCTGGTCTCCAGTGGGGTGTGGCTTAGCATCAGCTCATTTTCATAAACATAGTAAAAAATGGGAAGTTTTTATCAAAGCGTTTGTGTGTATTGCAATTTGCAACATAGCGATGCAACATAATGGAATAATAAAGCAATGACCAATAGAACATGAATATCTTTAAACTTTAAAAATACCCAGCTGTTTAAAAAAATTCTTTTGAAAGATTAACAGTCACTGTCCTACATGGTTAGGAGAGTGTGGACTTGCATCCACACTTTTATTTTATGTGAGAAAAACAATAGTGGGTGTAATAGACATGACATGGATTACTTTTTCGATCACTGATTTTTCAAAACGCTTTGAAACACCAATCAAGATACAAATTACAGTATACAAAAGGCAAAAAAAAAAAAAAACGTGTAATCTGAAAAGAGAGTTGCTAACAACAGACCTGACTTTCAAAAACATATCGATCACAAATGGTGTTGTTTGTCTTTCAGTCAGTGTGTCCCTATCTACACTATTATAATTGTATGCCTATAATGAGACCTTGTGTTTTCAATAGTTTAATAGTTTTTTTTTTWAAAAATAGGAACACTAAGTAAACACATTGAAGAATGCAATAATGGAGCAGCTCCTAGCATTCAGAATTAAATGAATTAACTTCTAGAATCAATTCTATGACGCTTGCCTGTCTTAATGAATCAATATTTTTTGCCCTTACACTATCTGCACATACATTTCACCATAAATATGACTCTTCATCACAGTGGCGCCTTTAAGTGTTCTCCTGGATTTCCCCTTCCAGTTTTTTTCCCGTTAACTGCTAACAGGGGCCTCTTGGTGTGCAAGTATTCCAGCTTGTGACTTGGTGTGACATTGGAGAGGACTGTCCCTGCGTGCGAGCTTAGGTATGCAATCTTAATTAAAGAAACATGGTGTGATGTCTCACAAAGGCCCAGCTCATTAGTGTGAAGGCGATGAAAAAGCAAACATGGCATAAACCAGCGGAGAAAGGAAGTGGAATACAGGAGCTTAAAGGTGGACAGAATTAATAATTTTCTGTGTCACATAAAGCAAGCTCCATCATTCCAGTAATTTTAAGATGCTCATTTAACTGCAACTCCATGGTATTTTCCAATTAATTCATAAAGTAGGTACAGTACAATATGTAAGTTAAAAATAAATTATATATATATAACTGACATGAAGCCTACTTTTAGAAATGGACTAAAGGCAAGCTCAAGGATTTTACACTAACTCAAATAGTTGAAAAATGCTAAAAACTCACATAAGAAGAAAGAAACACACAACACACACACACACACACACACACACACACACACACACACACACACACACACACATACGTACTATTAGATTCCTCTGCAGCCACTATTCCTTCCCTCCAAAGAGAAACTTTTGATGTGTGCAGTCAAGAAAAAAAATGTCTTTTGGTTTCATCATTGAGACTGATGAAAAGCTAGTGTACACCTCCAGAGGAGATTAATCCTGATTTTCCCCCCCTTTTTTTCTTGAATTGTATCATTTGATTTTTATTGTGTGCAGAAGAATGTGCTGGACTTTTCTTCTTTGCTGAGCAAATTCAAAAATGTTTTTTCGTCCTCATGAGCGTCAGTGTGTGAAAGAGAGATCCATCTCAGCAAGCATCTGATTTATACCGAAGACGACTTGCAATAGAGGAACTGTACGGCTCATGGTCTTATTGCGTTTGCTAATTACTGTATGTCGGAGTCAGAACATTCTGAAGATATAGGAAGTTTGTTTAAGTAAAAGTCTTTGGTAAAACTCAAAGTCTTGAATATTGATTGGTTGGAAATGGTTGATTTATTGCCTTTAACAGCAGCTGTGATAGAAGAGCTGACTGCAAGACAATTCATACATTTTTATTATATACACTGCCAGCCTAAAGTGATTCAAATTCGATGTTTTTAGAAAATATACTATCTATATACTGTATATGGTTGTGTGACTTGAATGGTCAGATTGGAATTCATGAGACTTTTTACCTCTGAACATGCACGGACAACTCTGGGATTTCATCGCATCTGGCTTTCTACCTTCTTCCGGACCTCAATAAACACAACTGACAAAATACCCACTGTCCTTCAGACCAAAATCCCAAGCATATTTTTGCTAAAAACGCATCCGTTATTTGAAATGCATGAGTGATCGCACAAACGTGACACATTTAATCACAGATGGTGTGAGGAAAGACGTATCGCTGTGGACATGTGCCATTTCAGATGACACTTACATCCACATTAGAGTCAGATACAAGTCACTTGTAATTATAAATGTGAATCATCATGACATCCAACTGCAATATGATCAAAAAGCATCTTGGAACTCTATTCCAATATCACAGAAAATTATACATATAAAACTCTCCACACTGACACTTTCTTTGAAGAGACATTTTATTTTGTATTCATAAGTAAAGCTATGGGCAAAATCTTCAGAGTGAAGCACTTTTGTGATTTCTTATTAAAATGAAAAGGTGCAATTTTTTATTATTATTATTATTATTATTATTATTATACTTTTTTTAAGATATGGAGTTAAGAGAAAAAAAGCACCTGGCGCATGAAGAATATTTGTAGCTGGTAATATATTTTTTCTATACTTTAGAAAATGAATTATTTGTAACAAACTTTCATATGTTCATTTAAAAATAAAAAAGCAAATATTTCTTTTATATAATAGTGCTGTGATAAACAGTAATAGACCTCTGGTGTTTTTATTTAAAACAGCATATCCAATCAAGTTGACAACATAGAAATGATATGAGAAAAATCATTAGTTATTCTGAAGTTTGACAGTTAATGCATGTTTATTAATGGCACTTTCTGTAGTCGCTCCAACGTTTCTCATCTGAGATTCTAAAATAATTATAAAATGCTCTCTAGACAATTTCAAAAAGTATTTCAAAAAGCATAATCATCTGTCAATGGATTAAACCAATTTTAAAACTGTTTTACTTGCTTTTTTGCAGCATGAGGCTTTTTCAATTCCGCAGCAGTCTCTCTTTCCCAGCGACGCTCTGATTGCTTCATCAGCAGCTTACATAACAAGATCTCAACATGCCATGGATTCCTCCGCTCCATCTGACTGTGAAAATTGTACATGAGTACACTTCATCATTATTCAATCACTTCATACATAACATTGCATGTTGTGGTACAAAAGGGTCTTGATTAGAGTGTGTTTAGGTACCGTGGGTATGCATGAATTACAGTATGTCCGTATCTACAGTATACTGTATTTCACACTTCTTTCTAATTCATAGAAAATGGAGCTCAAGCAATTAAATTGCACGAAAAATCAAGAAAATATAAAAGACAAACAGAGCATGAATGGGAGAAAAGTCTTTTCATATGGTAATAAATTGAACATGAATAATAATAAAGTCTAGGAGGCATTCATGTCATTCTAAAGTAACTTGCAAAGTAAAGTAAAAGAAAATTTTTGCTTCTTAGGTGAGAACATAAGCCTAGGTATATTATATAAACTTCCAGGCAACATAGGTAGGAGTCACACTGTACCTTGCTGTAGAGTGCTCTAAATGCTGAAGCAGATTGAAAGCTTAACCTCTTTATATTACCGTACCAAGGCTGCAATGGCAACTCGGAGTCGGCGTTCAAAGATCAAATGACGACCTCTTTCTCCAATTTCAGCAGAAACACAACTTGCTGCACGCCTCACTATTTATCTAGGAGGTCAGGATGTTCTGAACACCCTCCTTTTTTTTCTGGGAAGTCTCTGGATAATACCTGCAGCTCAGCAATTCTGTCAGGATATTTGATAACACCTATTCTACTTTGAACACTTTGAAGTCTGCTGGATTTTTAAAGGAAGTTCATACTTGTACCGCTTCCTGGTAAATCATATAGCTTGCATACAAATATGTTTGATCTGGCATATTAATTAGGCTTGCTTTAATTAGTTTGAAACCCATGTGCTCTTTCATTTTTAACAAGTTTATATACAGTATATTGGGATTTTGGTCATTTTGGGATTTATAAAGGGATTTACATTGAAATGAAAATAGGAAGAGCCTATACTACTACTACTACTACTACTACTACTACTAATAATAATAATAATAATAATTATTATTATTATTATTATTATTATTATTATTATTATTATTATTTCAGTCAAAAGCAGGGCATTTAAGTCAAATTTAAAACAATTGACAAATACAAAAGACTTCAAGCACAGAACAGTGATGAGACTCTCTTAACCTCAGAAAGAAGAAGGTCAGATGTCCATGACTGATGATCCCCACCCACTGCAGTCGTTCCTGTGAACATTCAGTTCACCTAGTGCAAATACCGATCCTTGAAAATCTACTGTACACACACTGATTCACCAACACCACTTGCACATTACAGTTAACATTACTCTGCTGGGAGTTATTGCCATGCCCTCTGTAGAGTCCTGACCTCACTCCAAGAGATTTGTCCATGATTCTTTCTACCTTGATGGTATCCAAGCACTAGTGAACTGTGCATTAAGAACTAAGGTAATAATTTTTTGCTCTACTATCAGTGTTTTAATAACAAATGTACTGTAGATTGTGTTTAATTAAGTCAGCTTTACAAGTAGGAATAGGGAGGAAGGAGAACGTTTTAACCAGACAATAGAGACCTGAAATTAAAATTAAGATTCATTTCCTGTACTGTATTTGTACCTTACAGCACAGTGAAATTATTTTTGGCATATCCCAGTTAGGATGCTAGTGTCAGCACAGGGTCAGCCAGGATACGGAGCAGATGAAGTTAAGCACCTTCCTCAAGGGCTCAACTGGGGCTTGAACCCCTGATCTTCAAATCAGAGCCTTAGCCATTTGAGTCACCACTGCCCTGAGAACGTGTCTACTAGAGTTTTATTTACACAGTGAATTGTGGGCTCTGCTGTAGCCATTTTTGTGTTGCTCCCTTAATTTTACTAATCAGTTAATCACCCAGGCAAGTTTGCTCATTTAAACTGGATGATTTTGTGTTTCTTGGCTGAACATGCAGTTTTGTTATATAGTTGTTGATGCTATTTTCATTCACCATTTGAGGTTATGCTTACAAAGCTATCCGTTTTGTAATACAAATGGTCCCAGCATTATTTGTTTTGCAAACTCAGCTGCAGGAGTAATTGAGCACTTGTAATAAACTACAGCAATATTTTTTAAATATAGGTGCATGATCTTTTTTTTTTCTTTTCTATTCTTTCTCTTTTAAAATTTATTTATAGGTCTTGTTTCCATGTGAATGTTGAAGCTTGTGTGGGACTTTTCTGTTTAATAAAGTAACATTGGCGCTTAAGTCCTGTCTCATCCTTCGTCCCTAACAATAGAAATTAAATGCAAAAGTAGCAGATTTTAATACTCTTTGTAAATAAACAGAATTATTCGGACATGATATTTCCGGACAAATACTACCATAAAACCCACAGTTCTTATGGTCATACTGTCATATGATGTAATCTAATATACAATAATAGAATGTGAAGACATTTGACTGATTACTTACATGTGACATGTGCAAACTCTTATGTTTAGCCAGAGGATTACATATTATGGTTGCAATAAGTCTACAGTAATTGTGTGTGTGTGTATATATATATATATATATATATATATATATATATATGTGTGGCTGGCTGGGGTCCGAGTGCAGTGTCAGCCATTAAACGTTGCCCCTGAAGCACACTGGGTTAAGGCCCTTGCTTAAGGACCCAACATCATCAACCTGGCGGAGCTGGGACTTGAACCACTGACCTTCTAATCAGTAACTTAGAGCTTTAAAACACTGAGCCACCACCACCTCTATATGAAGAAAATGATTCTGGTATGGGGCCATGGAATGAATACAACATCTACGTATTAAACAATATGCATATAGTGAATATAATGTTAAATTATTAAACAATGCTTTTAATGTTTATTCATTAAGCAATATTTTATTGTTTTTTAAATCTGCACACATCACAAAAGTCATGTTGCATGTAAAGCATATACAGTATATTTAACTGTAAATTTTTATGTTTTGATTATGCCAAAATCACACTTCTGTGAAGAGTTAATGAAAGCCAAACTTCCTGTGTAGCGCTTGTACTTTTAAACTCCAGATGGGCATACACTCCCTGAAGATTGAACTGAAATGCTACTGTGCTCCAGTTTGTTTCAAGTGTACTTTTCTCCTCTCCAATGACTTACCTCTTTTTTTGTTCCTCAATTTAATTTCAGGCCTCAATGGAAAGCAATGACTTACTAACCAGCATCACCATCTCCTTAGTCATACAACAATGTGTTTAACGAGGTATCTTCCAGGGACCCTTTTCTATCCACCCACGCAAGCTCTCAGAGAGACGAAACTTGGCACAGCAGCAGCTAGGGCATTTAGCAGATGGACACTTTCTTGCTTGTATTTAGGCAGGAGAAAAATAAAGCAAGTCAAATCCTGAAGCAAGACAAAACTGATAAGATTTTAAATGCGAGTACAGTAGAAGTGTAGATGCAAGCAGTGCGGTTGAATCTTTTTTTTTTTTTTTTCAGTATTGCCACTGGCCAGATATTACCAAATTACATAAAACAATAAAGAGACCAAAGATTTACATATTAATCAGTCAATGAAAATGTATTTATGACTATACCTCAATGCTGATCATCATGGAATGAAGCCTGCTGAATGCTGATATCTCTTTGACATTTAAGTAATCAGATCATAATAATAATTCATCATTTTCCAGATTAGCAGAAAGATACAGTACAGTATATTCAATTTAGCCTAATTTATGGTTCCAAAAAAACAGTAGGAGCTTCTCTCCACCCCATGTATGACCACACCTGATATTTAGACCTCAGTTGAGTTACTCTAATTTGCCATGTTACAGCCAAATTATTTTATAATTTCAGCATTAAGGATCAAACTCTGCTAAGTAGTGTGTAATAGATTTTTTGAATATACAGCAGATGTCTGAGAACTAGTTTGCAACAATAGGCTTCATATATTGTGCAAATTAGCTCGATTTGGTGGACCTTAATGTGGCCTGATCCAAGTTGCCAATTTTTTTTTTTTTTTTAGCTTTTTCAGCTGGCCATGGAGTCAGAAAGAAAAAGAATGATGTATCTCTGCCTACAGGTTTTCTCAGACATTGCCTTAAAAGTACAATGTTGAGCTGTATCACGACCAATTAGTCTGATTGGGCTAATTTTCCTTGTCTGAGTTGCTGAAGGGAGGTCTATTGATGTAATGTCACATCCCTGTGATTTGAGGTTCAATGTGCACAATTAGATTTAGAAAAAGAAGAGAGAAAAAAAAACTTTTTGCAGTTAATTATGTCACAAAAATGTTTAACAGGTTAAGATGGACCTTGAGGGCATTGTTGATATTCCATTTTGAATGTCATATTAATGTTCCCTAATAACTTTGTAATATTTTGACCACTGGTCATGTTTCAAGTCTATGCATCATGTGCACCAAAATATGTTTAAATGCGTGTACTGTGATCAGAAACTCAGCAGCTGTGCAATAAAACAGTGTACACAGGTTTACACCAATATAGATATACGCATGGATCAGCCATACAGTAACATTAATGTCACATTAACATTTATTCTCAATTATATAACAGTAAACTGGTGAAAGGATCATGGACATTCAAGGCTCACCCATGCCCACAAGGACCATCCAGTCTGATCCCACAAAAAAGCCAATGCAGCAGAACCCATTTAAACAAGTCAATGCTGGCCATCGGAGAAAGGCACTAGAAGACTCAGACCTCAAATGATTATTTACAAGCTGATTATTTAAAAAATACCATGTGGAAAAAATAAGTAGTGATTGGATTACAATTTGGTTAGGATCTTGATGGCAGAAACTTCTTCAGTTCTGGTCAGTTCCAGATAGAAATACATTTTATCATTAATTAGCCAAAATTGTAGACTATTCACACAGCATACCATATTATTACATTATGCATGTAAATCAGGAATGCTTTCTGCATGGTTAAAATAAAGCTTCTAGCTAAACTACTTTAACAAGCAAACTACWCATGTTTTAGACAAATTTGTTAACTACACTAAAAGCTTTTAAGAAAAATTACCTAACCACACTAAAGCTATTTATGCAGCTTCTTCGCATTAAGAAATTTACAGAATATGCCACCGTACAGTACCAACTTGATCTTTTTTTTTTTTTTTTTTTTTTAAGCTGATCAAATCATAAATTGGGCCGTAGGGGCTTTTGAAAAAACTTTTCACTGTGTATCTGAAACAAGCAGAAGTCGTGTGTAATACACCATTCTTGGAAGATTGCTTTCTTTTCAAGTGGCTCACGTTTGATGCCTCAATACATCCCTATCTCCCTTAACTATTTGATCCTAGCTGGATGGAAAGAGTAAGCTTGGAAAAGCTCTGGCCATCAGTGAAATTGTTCCCTTAACCCCTTGGTACTGCTTCAGTCGACCTCTCAATTGTAACAGAATGGATGAATGGAAAATCTTTGTCAAAGTCGTGAACCCAGAGAATATGTTTAGCACTTGAAGTCCTAGAAAAGTATAGAATGATAGTGGCTATAACTAAGCCAAGGCACCAAGGCTGTTTATTGTCAATGAGGATTTTGTGAAGAATCACCAAATATGTGAAAGTCTAAAAGAAAAAAAAAGAAAGACTGCAACCTGAGTTTAGTTACCAGGAATCAATTTAGGTTTCCATCCATCTATGTTGAGATGAGCAGAACTATTACTTTAATATTCTTATATTTTTTTTCCAACTACCATGGATTAATTTATATTTCCTTCCTGAAACAGATACACAATGTAGTCAAACGTTTGTGGACAATCAACCATCACACATATCTGTTGGTCCACATTTCAATTAAAGCCTGACCTTTTTTTTTTATGTTGTATGTTGTGGTGGCATGATGGCTTAGTGGATAGTACTGTGTCCTTGCACCTTGTGCTTGGTGGATTTCTTTCAGGTACTCCGATTTCTTCCCACAATCCAAAGACATGCAGGTTGTCATGCGCACTCACCGCGACTGGCATTAGGACACGGAAGTAGTATGGTCACGATTCAGGAAGCATAAAAGGAAGCAAAATGGCACCGCACATCGTTCAGTCATTGAGTCTACCAATGCCGTCTCCGACGCTATCTCCTCTATTTCGTGAGTACTCACCATTTTGGGTTATATACCTGATTGAGTGTGTGTTGTTAGAACGCGGGTTGAATTGGGTAAACTCTTGCTCTCTATGTGAGAGAGTTCTAATAATAAATTGCGTGGTCATCCTGCCTGCTCATGCTACTTCCGCGTTTGGGTTTACCATCCACGCTCCACGGGCTAACTGCTAGTCTTCTGATCATCCTCCGGTTGCTGAGCCAGCAGTAAACCCAGCGGATTATGCTCACCTCTGCGGTGTGGTGGACGGTCATGTCCGGTTGATTGAGCAGCTGAGCGGTGAGGTCGCGGCTCTTCACGCTAGCATTAAAGACATTGCGGCTTTGCGCCGTGAGGTCACGGAGCTGTGGCAGGAGAGCACGGCGCTCCACGAGGCGGGTTTCTCAGCTGGCTAGGCCGCCACCCCTTCCCCCCTCCGATGTGTACAGATAAATGCGACGGCACAAATGGGAAGTGTAGTGTTTTCCTAACCACACTGGATCTTGTGTTTGGGTTTAATTCCACCAGATACTCCTCAGACCGGTTGGGCGTTGCCCTTCTCGTCTCATTGCTGTCGGGGCAGGCAGCTGCGTTCCGATTCAGACATAGCCCTACTACGAGGCACTGGCTTCCCACATAAAAGACGAGCTTGCCGAACGAGAGCTAATCCAACTCGCCCTCCAAATAAACCAATGACTGCTCTCTCGTCCAAGGCCAGCCCCCCAGACCCTGCCGCCTGCCACTCCGTCACCATCACCAACCACGCCACGATCTTCCACATTTCTCCCCTACGCCCCAGTTCCCGAAGTACTCCGCTTTTCCACCACCACCACTGGACTTGTCGGTTCTCCACCTCCTACCGTGGTTGATACCGGAGCCGGGGAACCCATGTAACTAGGACATGCCTCATTGATCACTGCAGAGCGAGAACGGCGAGAAGGAGCTCTGTGCCTATTGTGGGTCGGCGTCGCACTACAGAGCTATCTGCCCTCTTCGCCCGGGAAATGTTCAGGCACGGTGAGTAAGGAGAGCGACTCGCCGGCCCCCTCCACCTCAATGCCACCACCACCAATGTTTTCCAGTTTGGCCATCACTACCCAGACTCAACCAATCACCCTAATAATCGACCAACATCAAGAGCAGATCTGGTTCCATCTCACCCCCATTTCATCTCCTTCTATCATCCTCGGTCACCCGTGGCTTCTGAACTTTGCCTGCGGGCCTCGGCTGGGACATGCCCCGCAGGAGATGTCCCAGCCGAGGCCCGCAGGCAAAGTTCAGTGCAGGTCGGTCCCCATTGCAGAATTTGATGTTGTGTCCAGGAGATGAGCGGGTCATGTTGTAGAAGCCACGGGTGAACGAGGATGATAGAAGGAGATGAAATGGGGGTGAGATGGAACCAGATCTGCTCTTGATGTTGGTCGATTATTAGGGTGAGTCCGAGGCCCCTGAAGTCGACATCAACGCCATCCCCACCACCAACCGGGACCTGGCTGAAGCGTTTTGCAAAAGCCACTCACCTTCCTCCTCATCGCCCCTACGACCTGGCGATTGACCTCCAGCCGGGTTCCGTTCCTCCCCCGCGGCCACCTCTACTTGCTCTCTGACACTGAGACGCAGGCGATGAAGAAGTATAACCAACGCCCTCCGCCATGGCACCATCCGGCCCTCCTTCTCACCTGCGGCCGYGGGCTTCTTTTTTGTGAAGAAAAAAGGCAGCAATTTACGTCCATGTGTCGACTATCGAGGGCTCAACAACATCACAATAAAGAATCGCTATCCATTGCCTCTTAACAACTCTGCCCTGGATGCCCTCTCTGGTGCCACCGTTTTCACAAAGTTGGACCTATGGACCGCCTACAACTTGGTGCGCATCAGAGACACCGCCTTCCAACAATTCATTAACGACATCCTCAGAGATATGCTAGGCCGATCGGCATTTGTGTACTTGGATGACACACATATACTCCCGTACTGCTGAAGAACATGTCCAACACGTCAGGGCGGTCCTCAAGAGATTGCTCGCCCATCAACTGTATTGTAAGTTGGAGAACTGCGCTTTTCACAAGCGCTCCACCACGTTCCTGAGTTTTGTTATCTCGCCCCAGGGTGTGGCCATGGACCCGCAGAAACTGGAAGTCACTGGCCCCTACCCAAGACCCTTAAGCAACTTCAATGATTTCTCGGGTTTGCGAATTTCTATCGTTGCTTTATCCGGGACTACAGTACGGATGCAGCTCCTTTAAACACCCTGACACTCCCATCTTCTCATCCCTTCACCCTCAACTCTGCTGCCATCTCCGTCTTCCAGGAATTGTGTCACTGCTTCACCACCGCACCAATTCACCTCCATCCAGACGCGAGCAAACCATTTGTTGTGGAGGTGGACGCTTCGAATTTGCGCGCCGGAGCCGTTCTCTCCCAACGAGATCCAGATCAAAATCTGTTCCCTTGTAGCTTCTTCTCCAGAAAATTTGACCCCACTCAGCAGCGATACGGGGTAGGGGACCATGAGCTGTTGGCCATAAAGTGGGCTCTGGAGGAATGGCGTCACTGGCTCCAGAGCGCCAGAGAGCCCTTCATCATTTGGACCGACCATCAAAATCTTATCACTATCCGGAACCTAAAACAGCTCAACCCGAGGCAGGCACAGTGYTGCATTACAATTTCCATCTGTCGTACCTGTCCACTTCTGTCAAAGCTCATCAGCCCTCTCCGGTGGGACTTGGAAACAAGGGTTCGCCAGGCACAGGTCGTGGAGGTCAAACCAGCAGGTGCACCGCCTGGATGACTCTACGTACCGCACAACATCAGAACGGAAGTCCTTCAATGGGGCCATTCCTCCCTCCTTTCCGGACACCCGGGTACTCGCCGCACCCTCCAATTTATTCAGCGGGATTTCTGGTGGCCGTCCATGACAAAGGATGTGGAGGAATTTGTCCAGGCATGCCCAGTGTGTGCCAGGGCCAAAGACACCAACCAACCAACACCAGGGGAACTTCAACCACTCCCGGTTCCCCCGCTAGCACTGGACACACATTGCCGTTGACTTCATCACGGGTCTGCCGGATTCCAAGGGAAAGAACACCATCACCATCACTGATTCTACAAGGCTGTGCACTTGGTGGCCCTCGTCGAACTCCCGTCAGCTAAAGACACAGCCGAGCTGATACTAGAGCGTGTAGTCCACCTGCATTGGTTCCCGAAGGACATTGCCTCGGACAGAGGGCCCCCAGTTCACTGCCCGGTTCTATAAAGCCTTCTGCCATCTGATCAACGCCACCTGCAGTCTCTCTTCTGGATACCACCCTCAGACTAATGGGCAGACGGAACGAACGAACCAACAACTGGAGCACTAGCTGAGATGCTTCATCGTCGATCGACAGCACGGGTTTAATTGGGTAAACTCTTGCTCTCTATGTGAGAGAGTTCTAATAATAAATCGTGTGGTCATTCTGCCTGCTCGCGCTACTTCCGCGTTTGGGTTTACCATCCACGCTACACGGGCTAACTGCAAGTCTTCTGATCATCCTCCGGTTGCTTTGTGATACATACTAGGTTTATTGGCATTAGCCCGGAGTGTGTAAATGTGTGTGAATGTTGACTGGAGGCCCCACTGTGGTCATAAAATGGGAATAAATACAACGGTATTCACCATTGGCCTCCATGGCCCCTAGTTAGCAGAAGTTCCTAGATGGGTGGATGGATTTGTATGTTGTAGCAATACAAATTCCCTTCCCTGGAACTAATAGGTCCAAACCTGTTTCTCTCTCTTATTAAAAAAAGAACCATCACCAATCATCAGTCACAATTAAACATTCCAGCATGCTTGATAACCTCTTTCTCGCTCACACAGTGAGCTTCTGAAAGTCCAATGCAAATCTGGCAACAAAGTAAATTCTTTCTAATAAACACCAAACAACAATGAAGAGTCCTTCGCCAGTTAGTATCCTGAATACATCTGGATAGGGCTTATCCATATAAAAAAAGCACAAATCAGTTTTATTAAATTCATATTTGGGCACTGAGCCAAAACTGTGTGACATCTTTGCCAGATGTTAAGTGAATTTTTATTGAAACACAACGGCTCCCATTGCAGTGCGTGATAAAACACATTGAGTCTCATCTAAGAAGCAATATCTGAAGTAATTTTAACTTATTTCCGTGATTTCCATGATTTTTATTTTCTTATTTTGTATTTATCTATTCATCAATGTTTTCTTTTTTTTGCTGCTTTCCTTCTCCCCTAAGGCACAAAAATTTGTGTGAACACAGTAAGAACTACTTAACAGGAATGCAGTAGCATTGTCTCCCTTGACGTGACGTTGTTAAAGCAAATCACAGGACGAACTTAGTAATAAGACAGCTTTGCTCTGACCAGATAACGGCATAACTATCACCTTAAAGGACTTCATTGATGTGCGACAAACTTGACAAAAAAGGGAAAGTTTGAATGGGATTCTGACTGAATTGTTATTGAGATGTCACTAGAATGTTGCTCCATCTACAGTAGGAGTTTGTACAATGATCTCTTCAGGCTTGGTAGGTCCATGCCTCATTTTAAAAGTCCACATTAAATTCATATTCCGTTCCGTCTTCTCGTTCTTATGACTTCATGATGTAAAGCACTGTTGAACTATGTATACTAACCTGAATGCAATGACAATGTAATAAACATGTGATCACCTGATAAGAGCGTGGTGACAGACAAAGAGTAATAATAACACTGGTCAATTTCAATCACACAGTTGCTTTGAGAACGTGACAGGGACTTGGCTATAACATAGTATGAACTTAATAAATGCACATTTTTCCTTTTTGACCCCCTTCTTGCTGTCTTCATTAATCCATTTACTGTAGGACTTTATGATCTTCATTGCAGTGTGACCGGGTCTTAGGAAAGAGAAAATTTTATGAGTGGTTGAGAGCAGTCTTACCAAGAGGGGGAACATTTTTTTACAGGCTGTAAATTGTTTGTCCGATGTATTGAAACATAGGTTTAACATTAAGAAAAAAATGGATTGCATATATTATATTATACAGTATGTTTAGAAGAATTATAATGATTAGATCATTTAGTTTATGGGCTAAAGACATACTGTTGGTCAATTGTTCCCAATTAAGACTATAAAACCCTTAGGTGCTTGCATGTGTCATGGCTATCACACAGACCTATTTGATGAGACTGATAAACAAATGCTGTTTCGGATTCGGATTTGTCTCGGATCGCCATAAGCACTCTGAAACATAATTATGAAAACCATTATCCAGTTCAATTGTTAATTCCAACTGTTTAGTTCTTTAAATGTGTGTCCCTCGGCTGAACCAGCATCACAGATCTTTTGCCAGTGCTGCTCAGGAAGAACACATGTTTACTCCTTTTATGTTTATTTCAAAGTAATTTAATTTCACTATTAAATTACTTTGAAATAACATAAAAATTTTATTGTTTGCTGTAGTTCTTCTTCTTTTTTCAATGGTATCTCTCTAATTCTGGCGCTCGGTTTGCACATGGGATAACTTGTACTTCCCTTATGAAATATTTTTGTTTTTAAGATAAGATTTAAGATAAAGAAACTAATGCTGCACGAGGCCCATTGTCCATAACTGCTGAAATTGTTTGTTTGTTTTTCCCAACCATACATGAATTTTCAAATTGATGCAATGCAATATCTCAGTTTGACATGTTTTTTGCATCAAACAACTGGAACCTGTGAACTTGAAAGCAGTTTGGTGGTCGAGTGCTAAAATGATTTGCATACAGCATGTGCTGTCAATTTCTCTGAATAAAGATGCATTTAAATACCAGTGTAAGTGCATACAATCCCAACAGGATTAAATCCAGACGCCTGAAACAATCAGGTAGTAAATGAAGTTTAAGGTTTAAGTACCTGTTTACGCTTTCATGCATCAAAAGTATCAGGGTTATATCCACATAGGGATTAAAATGCAGGCTTAACTGCACCCAAGATTCACTTTAAACAGATTGTACACATTTATTTAGWTGCATTTGTTTCTCCAAGCCACATGAGATAACCAAAACCCTGTTCTGAATTGTTACTGTATATAATAACCAGAAGTGGAAACTAACAAAGTACAATTACTGTTACTGTACTTGAGCTTGGTCACAATACATATCATTTTATATGTCATTTTATTATTCCTGCATGTGATTTTTAATTTTGTTTTCTTATTTTCATATAATTAGTTCCACAATTCATTTATTTTTACATGATTCAACTTCACTCACTCATTGTCTATACTGCTTTGTCCTGTATATGGTTGAGGGTGATGCCAATCAATCAGCATGTCTGTGGACTGTGAGAGGAAACAGGAGTACCCGGGTAGAACATGCAAGCTCCATGCACACAGACCCGAGGTGGGAATCAAATCTGGAACCTCGAGGTGCAAGGTGACAGTGCTAACCACACAGCCACTGTATCACCTGTTGCATGTGATTTTTTTTTATTCCATTAACTAATTGTTCCCCAGTAATTCTGTTTATCTGTCCTTTATCAAAATAATCATACAATTTTATGTTTTTTTATTACTATATATTCTGCATACTATAATATGGTGCTGTCATCAACTACTGGAATGAAACTAAAACTGGTAGAAGACGAGGCTGATGATGCAGTAAACTGAAGTTTGTGCATTGTGTATAATGTTTATCATGATCAACAATTCTTGCGATTAAAAAATATTTKGCTTGCCACAAAATGTAACACCTTTTTCCTTTAATCTAATTTGCTGCAACTTGTTTGTTTGACTTGCTACAAAAACAAGATCGAATCATGAGTTGAATTTTTTTTATTAAAGCAAATTATTCATACAAATTGCAAACCTCTCATTCCTTTATTTTAAATTATGTAGATTCAATTAAAGAAATTGGAACTTTAGAGATCATTTAAAAATTGGTTGTTTATGTATCAATCTCAGCAGCAACCTCATTTCAGTTCCAGCCACTCAGCATTCAGCATCACCAGTAATCACCAGCCTGATCATCTGTCATCATCTGCACCTGTTTCTCACTGGTTCATGCCTTAAATTATTACTTTTTTTTTATCTTGAATGATTCATAGCTCACTGTGTGGCTTAACAAGCAAAAGTTCTTTTTTTTATTTCTGAAACTGGTCAGGTACAGGAATTGTGCATAAACTGAGCTAAAAATTTGCCAAAAAAGACCTCCAGGGTGCCAGGAGAACTATTCCTCAAGAATACATAAAAATTACAAGAACATCTGGCTCTTCTTGTAGAAATATGAAGAAATAAAGGGTGGCTCAAGACTTTGTATACTACTGTATATACAGTATGGGGGGTGTTGTCATTCCTGCAATAACATGGTGAGGTGCAAACAGGTGGAAGCAAACATAAGAATCTGAGAGACTTTGACAGGGACCACATTGTGATGACAAAACTACTGGGTCAGAGCAACTCCCAAACTGCCTACTATTGGATAATTACTGCAGCGTTTAATATGGTTAAGCTGTCAACAAGTTATTTAACTCTAACTGATGCAGTGAGTAGCTTTTAATTTCTTAAAGAACCATATCCAGATGCACTTCCTGTGATCGTGGCAAAGATCCTTTATCTGTTTCAGTTGGGTCAAATTATTAGCCTGCATCAAGAAAAGCGGACAACTAAGAAAATGGCTAAATGAAGAGGGTTAAGAACCGCCCAATGCATTATTATAACTTGGAAGGATAATGTTGACCCATCATCTTTTGAGGAAGTAATATGGTTAAACAAACATCCTAAATGAGCGTGATGGGAGATCACCTAAAGTAAGAACATTTTCACACACACAATGTGAAGAGAACTCAAGGGATTGGGACTAAACAGCTATTAAGCCTTTAGAAAGCCATTTATCTGTGAGTGTAATCTGGAAGAAAATGCTTTAATTTGACATAAAGAATGGACTGTGGAGCATGGAAAAAGGTCATGTGGTCTGATGAGTCTAGATTGACCCTGTTCCGGAGAGATGGGTGCATCAGGATAACACCCATCATGCCTACTGCCTACTGTACAAGCTGCTGGAGATAGTGCACTATTATAATATATATAT
>QMIH01000689.1:13849-29649 GCA_003987875.1 Clarias batrachus | reverse complement strand
TACTGTAAGTTGATGGATAAATCACATCATATGATTTTGCCTCATCTTAGGGTTAAATCCCACTATTCACACCTAGCACAGTGGTCTGAGACAACCCTGTTTATTCACTTGGTCAGACTGTGTAATTGTGCCTTTTCAGAGGGATTTATAATGAATCACTGCACAAAAGGAACAGAGGAAACCATCTTGCCTGCTGTCCAGATTTCCTATCCATAACATAACCATTAAGAGCTCATTCAATGACTAGCACAGTGCCGTCTGAAGCTCGTCTTTGCTGGAGAGACTCTTTCTCATTCTTTTTTCTTTGGCAAGCAGCAATGTCATAATGGGTACAACAAAGCAAGTTATTTACAAAGTGCACTCTCCTCTACTCAGCTATTTTCTTGCAGAATGAAGCATAATTCAGCTTTCCACAGTCGTCCTTGGGTGAAACTAGACTCCTGCAGGGTTGTTCTTCCTAAATTGTTTAAAATGTCCTCCTTATGAGTGTGATGTAATGACACCACCAGTATCTGCCAAATATCTGCATCTGTATCCTGATGTTCAGTGCTGTGAAAAATATTTGCCCTTTTCTTCTTCTATTTTTTTTTTTTTTTCATATTTGTCACAGTTAAATGGTTCAGACCATCAAAGATTGCTGTTCTTACAACCAGTTATTAGTTTTAGGGGACAATTACTTTTTCACTTTAATTGATTTTAAAACATTCATTCTGAATTCCTACCCTGAAACTCAGGAAAATCTCCTCAACAAAAATCTCCTCAACAAGTGACATCATATTAACATAGCCGGTCACCAAATCAACATTAAGTAATTTATCAATTTTTAGTTTTAAATAACAAATCCAAACTTGAAGGAGTCTGAATTGTTCATGAAGAAACGGTCTTACTGGGGGAATCATTGAACCGTCTTCTGTTTATACACCTCACATGTGTAAAATTAAAGACATTTTGATAGTTGTAGACATGGATACATGTCTAAATTTCTTCATGACAACCAAACATTAATTAGAAATTGGGAAACTAAGGGCAATAATGTTAGGTGATAATGTTAGGTTTCAAGTGGCGACATGGTGGCATAGTGCATTGTGGCCTTGCAACACAAGGGTTGAGGGTTGAATTCCTGCCTTGCATGTTCTCCTCATGCTTGAAGGGTTTCCGCCGGTTTCTCCAAAGTCCAAAGATATGCAGATTATGCTAATTAGCACTTCCCAATTGTGTGTGATTGTGTGCCCTTCAATGGACTGTGACCCTGTCCAGGGTGTAGCCTGCTTTGTGCCTTGAGTCCACTGGGATAGACTCCAGGCTTCCTGTGACACCGTGAGAGATTTCTCTCATAACTCTCTCATGTTTCTGAATGGTGCCTGGTGTATCACAATGCAGTTGTTCTGATATTTAGCTTTCTGTTGAGTAATGATAAGATTGGGTTGTCTGATTACATCCATTGTGTCTTGCAGCTTTTTTGTTAATTTCATCTATAACTAGATCATCTTTTCATTTTTTTGACATAGATAGACACTGAATATGTGACCCTTCACTGTACCAGCAATAGTTAAACCTGACAGCCAACTGGAGATTGTGGAAGGTAACATCTGGTATCATAATTCTCACTGGTGATTTCAGTAGGTATATCAGTGCATGCAGAAATGGATGGGAAAAAACGCTGGGGAAATAGAGTCTTGGTAAAGTAAATGACAACAGACTATGCCTAATATCCTTCTCAGCCTTCAACAAGTTAATGATTGGTAACAGTCTTTTCCAACACTCCATCAACGTCAACTGACATGGTGAAATCCCTAAGGGAAAGATGTGGATTACATGCTTATCAGCAGTCGCTTCCAATCCTCCCTAAAGGACATCTGAGCCATGAGAGGGTCTGACTGTGAGTCAGATCACTATCTGCTACATTGTACAGTTACAATTTCAGTGAGCAAAACTTATGGCTCAACTCTTATGGCCAGAGTCAACTGGTCACAACTGCTAGCTTTCAAGCACACACAGGATTCCAACCACAATTCATGCTTTGGTAATTACAAAATACAAAAACTTGTCCTCTTCCTATGTTGGCTTCATTTTTACTTCTGTACATAAAGACAGCTCTTTATCGTTGTACAGAAATGCACCATATGAAGTCCAATTACATATCAGTGGTCAGTGTGTACAGTATGTCAGTCGTCCCCTAAAACATACAACATTACAGAATAGTGGAGAAAAACAGACAGACACACACACACATACCCACATGCATCTCATGTCTCTGTACACACATCATTCATGTACGTTTTGTCATATTATTTTTTCTGCAACCCACAACAACATCCATTATTTCTCTGCATCAAACTGCAGTATCCCACAACAACATCTTAATCACTCACTCACTCACTCACCTTCTATACCGCTTTATCTTGTATTCAGGTTCACAGAGGCCTGGAGCCTATCCAAGGAGACTTAGGGCACAAGGCAGGGGACACCCTGGACAGGGTGCCAATCCATTGCAGAGCACACACATACTCTCACACACTCACTCACACACTATGGGCAATTTGGGAATGCCAATTAACCTAACCTACATGTCTTTGGACTGTGGGAGAAAACCAGAGTACTTGGAGGAAACATGCATGCAAACTCCATGCACACAGACATGGGGATCGAGCCTGGCCGGGGATCGAACCCGGATTCTGGCAGAGCAAGGTCACAGTGCCAACCACTACACCACAGTGCCACCCATCCTAATCACGTCATGTTCTATTTTAAAGAACATATCTCAGATGATCTGCTGGAGTGAATGGAACAGCAGCATAACATTGCATAAAAGTCAGTTTCTTGGTTGAAACATTCTCCAAAACCTTTTTGAACACATTCAAACCTCCCATATAAACTGAAACACCTGGTTTTAGATCACAATAATTCATTAGTATGGTGTAGGGCCTCCTTTTGCAGCCAATACCGCATCAATTCATATTGGGAATGACAGATACATGTCCTGCACAGTGGCCAGAGGGATTTTGAGCCTTTTTTCTAGCAGAATAGTGGCCAGATGCTGATGGAGGAAAAAGTTTCCTGACTCGCTGCTCCAAAACACCCCAAAGTACACGGAAACGCCTTCAGGATACAATGTTTGAACCATTGGGTGCACATGGTCCTCCAGAATGGTGCGGTAGTCCTTGGCAGTGAAGCGCCCATCTAGCACAAGTATTGGGACTAGGGAATGCCATGATATTGAAGCCCAAACCATCACTGATCCGCCTCATGCTTCACTCTGGTGAACAGTCTGGGTGGTACGCTTCTTTGGGGCTTCTCCACACTGTACTGTAACACTCCCGGATGTGGGAAAGACAGTGAAGGTGACTCATCAGAGAACAATACATGTTTCACATTGTCCACAGCCCAAGATTTTTGCTGCTGGCACCATTGAAACCGACGTTTGGCATTGCCACGAGTGTTTACACAAGGTTTGGCTATAGGAGCCCAGCCGGTACATTGGTCCTGTGGAGCTCCCGACAAACAGTTTTGGTGGAAACAGGAGAGTTGAGGTGCGCATTTAATTCTGCAGTGAGTTGGGCAGCTGTGGTTTTATGTTTTTTGTATAAAATCCAGGTTAGCACCCGGACATCCCTTTCAGACAGCTTCCTCTTACGTCCACAGTTACTCCTGATGGATGTGGTTCGTCCTTCTTGGTGGTATGCCTACAGTACCCTGGATACCGTGGCTCTTGATACACCACAAAGACTTGATGTCCTGGTCACAGATGCACCAGCGAGACGCACACCAACAATTCGTCCTGTTTTGAACTCTTATATGTCACCCATAATGTTGTGTGCATTGCAATATTTTAAGCAGAACTGTGCTATTACTCTGCTAATTAAACCTTCACACTCTGCTCTTACTGGTGGAATGTGCGATCAATGAAGAYTGGCCACCAGGCTGCTCAAATTTAGCCATGAAATCTCTAACACTAAATTGGACAGTCAGTTTCATTGTCTTTCACTTTCTTTCTTTCATAGCTACTATACTTTTTGTTTGCCCCTGCTTGCAATGTTCATACCTCATTTCATTACTTCTATTTTCCTAAATATAAACAAACTCGTGGCGTGATTTAATTTACTGTGACCCTGACTAGCAATTACCAAACATGAAAAAATAAACACTGAAAAGGYTCGTTAGTGAATGTTGTCATTAAAAGTAAAAAAAAAAATATATAGCTTGTATGACTGTGTTTATATGAATGTGTTGCACTCAGCAGGTTCCCAATCCTAATCCACAGCTCTAGTCTCACCTACAGTATATGCCCTGTGAACATTTCTGACAAGCTAGAAACAAATTAACAAAAATGACTATTCTGCATGCTATTCGCATATCATGTTCAAGTAAAATATTCCTTGTTGAATACAGTACATCCCTGTAGTTCGGAAATACTGTAAAGAAGGTCAACAGTCTGAAATGCACGCAGAACATCACATGATCATAACTATAAATGTGTTGAAAGAGCAAAACATTACATTTTTCACAGTCAGTGTTGATGTTCTAAACATTGATTTAGTTAATTTGTTTGCCCCAGTGGACACACTGTTAAAATAATTGAATTCAATTGTGCTTTCGGTATGTGTTCCCATCCACTACAGGACAATCAAATATAATAAAAGGCCATCTATCGCATTATGGCTTTCAAAAGTGTGGGTGGTAAACATTAACTGAGATAAACCGAATCATGATTATGGGATAATTGCATAGTGTACAGCGGAACGCCAGGATCCAAAGTTGCAAAAAAAACAAAATATTTAGCCAAACACACATTATTATAGTGCAAATATTTATTGCTCACTGAGTTATTATATGTACCACAGTACTGTAGCAAATTCATATTTGCCACATGGCTGTCATTTTTACTGAGAGCTTATCTTTATGTCTGACTGATTGCATTTTTAATGCCAATGTAATGGGATTGGATTGCATTTGGCCTATGTGTTTTATTTATTTATTTATTTTTCCCCTCAGAGCCCCTTGTTTAAATTATATCCAGAGCAATAACCTGAGCTCACATTTCCATTTTTCTTTTATTGTCTAAGTCAGATGATTTAAGTCAGAAGGTTTAATCGCTGCTTTTTTCAGAGTCACTTTTATTTCAAAGCTGCCATCCTTTGTAAAAGAAACAGCCGCTGTGCCACTAGAAATGGATGGGAGAATTTCTTAAAACATATGCGCGAGTAGTTGATGCTTCCATTAAAAGGCTTTGATTGTAAAACCGCCATTCACAAAAGTTGCCTTTTGAATAAACGTGCTACAGGAAAGCATTTGGATTCACAAGGCTTTTGAAGTAGAAATCCTGCCGTTTCATAAAAAAATTTAATTAAGTGACATTGGTCCCAGATCAGCAGCTGAACAGCATTATGGATGGTTTTATAACACACATGGAAATGCATGGTTTAATTATGTTTTTTTTTATGAAGTTTCAGCCATTCAGACTGAAAAAATTTATATATGAAATGCGTAATTTTTTTCTTTACAAATTAAGTAACATTAATTTTCACATCATATTTTCAGTTTTAGTTTTTATTTAATCGCGTATAACGCTTTTCAGGGTGCTTTGGTAACGAAAGGCTGGAAGCAGCTTTGGCGAGTCTAATGACTTAATTTCTCCATCTCCTAATGGTTTATTCTTGCTTTTCAGAGAGTCAGTTACTACTCAGACACAGAAATACATTGTCAATTGGCACAGGTCTCTCTCTCTCTCTCTCTCTCTCTCTCTCTCTCTCTCTCTCTCTCTCTCTAGGCTTCTCTGTACCAACACACACAGAAAAAAACACTAATAAATAAACTTGATAAGCCTGTTGGCTTCACATGCCTCTCTCTCTCTACAGACCCGAGGAAGGAATCAAAGACCCCGGAGGTGCAAGGTGACCACTATACAGCTACAGTATACTATATAGTGCTAACCACTATACGCCGTACTGCCAACAAGAAATGAATACTAGGTAACTGACATTTTGGATTCAAATTATTTATGGTCCACTTAGGTATRTAGGAACTGAAGAAGCCACCCTCACTCATAGTGGTCTTGCACCTYCACTGTCTGTGTGCATGGACTTTGCATGTTTTCACCCTGCTTGGTTAGTTTCCTCTGGGTATTCCTGTTTCCTCTCACAGTCTCAACACACTCAGGGTAGACGAATTGGTTCTCCAAAAAAAATCGCCTGCAGTGTGTGACTGAGTGTGCATTTGGGCTCTGCAATGGATTGGCACACTGTCAAGGGTGTACCCCATCTCATGCCAGAAGTTTCCTGGGAAAGGCTCCAGGCTTCCCACGGCCCTGCACAGGACAAGCAGTATAGAAAATGAATTAATGAATGATTGCAACATGAATGAATGAATTTGAAATACAGTTGCTGTTTTTTCAGTCACATGTACTGCATCATGAGTATTATAGAAAAGCATTAAAAAAAAAAAAACATTACATTTATTTTCTTCTCTTATTACCTGGGATTCTATATGAGTGCCAACAACCTCTTAACTGCTATGAATCCATGCTTTGAGACAAGGGAATGAGCTGATTAGCTGATAATCAAAAGCCTTTTTTCCTGCCTGTTCTTTTGCTAATGTGGAGGATGCTGTAAGAACAATTTGAGGCCACGGTGGAGTGTGTTTTTTAGGTGGGCAGGAAGGCAAGAGGGTATGAGAGATTGCCTTCATTTCGGGTTATTACAATAATTAAAGTCATTTAGTAATTAAGGTTTTAATATTTCAGATCATGAATACTTTACATCGTATTTCTGCTCTGTGCAACCTTCAAAGAGCAAGTTTACAAAATTATTTTCACCCTTCATGAAGATTATAACATATTCAATTCAATTTTATTTCTATAGCGCTTTTAACAATGGTCATTGTCTCAAAGCAGCTTCACAGAAATGAAAAGAAAATGAAAAGAAGACTTACTGTATGGAAATGTATATATGTGTAATAAAAATGTGACTAGATAATGAGATTGTCCCTGATGAGCAAGCCAAGGGTGACGGCGACAGTGGCAAGGAAAAACTCCCTGAGATGGCAATAGGAAGAAACCTTGAGAGGAACCAGACTCAACAGGGAACCCATCCTCATCTGGGTGATAACAGATAACAGAAATTGTATAACATGTGTGTTATGCAGATGAAAGTTCGATATAACAGAAGTTAATTTAAATTAACACAAAAGTCCAGTTCAGCTCAGGGATGAGTCAGCAGGTGCAGAGGGCGGTCTGGATCACTGGGAGCTCAGGAGCAGCATGTGTAGTTCCAAACCATCATGAAGCAGAATCCAGTTGGAGCAGGTCCTTCTCTGGATGCCTCAGGAACCTCGCAGGGTCGGCCTCGGTCTACTGGAGCTGGTACAATCTCCACATGCCTCGTTATGGGTGGAAAAATAAAGAGCAGGTGAAAAGAATTAGCGTGGTTGCCATTCAGGATAGATGTACTGGAGTATGAGGTAAAGAAATTAATTATGTGTATGCCAGATTAAAGAGATGCGTCTTGAGTCTACTTTTAAATTGGGAAACTGTGTCTGAGCCCCGAACACTGTCAGGAAGGCTATTCCAAAGTCTTGGAGCTAAATATGAAAAAGCACTACCTCCTTTTGTAGATTTTGATATGCTGGGAACTACCAGTAGTCCGGAGTTTTCTGATCTTAAGGAGCGTGGTGAATTGTAGCGTATCAGAAGACTGGTTAGGTATGTGGGAGCTAGACCGTTTACATATAAGAATGATCTTGTTAAACATTTAGCAAAATATAAATTCATAACTACTGGCACCTGAGGATGAAACCTGTCATAAAGCAGTTTAAAAAGTTTAAATATATTGCCAAAATGTAACCTTATGGCAGAGGCAACAGAAGTTTGGGGTTAGAAGAAGCAGCCAGTTGCATAGACATTTCAGCACAATCAAATCCTTCTCTTTGCATATCCCAGCTTTTTAGGAAGGTAAGGCCAGAACACAGGGTCAACCATGATTTGACATGTGTCCCTGGAGCAGAGATAGTTAAGGGCATTTCACAAGGACAAATCAGTGGGAGTTTAGTGATGCAGGGGCTTGAAGTTCTGGTAGGACACAATGTAGAGGCCAGTTCATGTGTGAAAATAATTCCTTTTGCACAACCTACACAGTTTCAGTCCTGGAATATGGCTGTGCCAACTGGAAGACAAACATCCACTGAGGTGATAACCTAGTCATTCAATACATTCAGTAGCATTGCTTCATGCGCTTCCCTTCATACCCTGACTCACCCATCGCTCTGGATTAGGCTCAATCTGGACTCATCAAATGACATGACCTTTTCCCATTGTTCCAAAGTCAGTCTTTATGCTCTATATCAAATTGTGTATGTGTTTTTTTTTTTTTTTTAATAGCCTCATGGACAAGTTTCTTATGGCCGCACAGCTATTAAGTTCCTGTGAGATCTCATCATGTTGCATCTGTCTATTTTTTTATGATGCAACTTCACCAAACATGTTAGCATTATCCATCCAAGTTTAAATAACGTGTTCTTAGCCCAAATACAATCTGAAATCTCCTTAGTTGTTTTCTTTGTTTATTGTGGGTCAGTAATTTTACTTAAATAATGTACAGTACATGACCGCAAAATTATTTACAGACTTGTCATTTTTATTGTATATGTGCAGTTCAAGGACTTTATTGTCCGCATTGTGTTTCACTGAATCTGATCTTGAACAAAAAAACTATGTTTTGTTTCCCTGTTTGGTTATCCATACCATGCAAACATTCCATTGTTTTGATAGTGTCTTAGTTTAACATCTGGTAAATGGTATTTTTAAGGCTCTCTACTGGCTGACTAGACCACAGACTCTCACAATGTTTAGTATTTTCTAATTAAGAGAAGTGACTCGAAATGCTTAGAACAAGTGGTATTCTGAAAAAAAAAAAAAAAAACATTTGCTGCAATAGCCTCCATGACAAGGTGTGTGTGTGTGTGTGCGTGTGTGTTAATGTGTCTAAATGGGGGCATAAAAGTGGAGGCAGTCATGGATCTTTGTGAGGAAACAGTACCCATGCTCTCTCTCCCTCTCTCTTACCAATCTCTCCAGTTAGTCTTGCAGATAAAATCTCTCACTATGAGACTAACTAGCTTGRGATGCAACTGGCTTGAATGCAAATTTAATTTAGGAAATTCAGAAATGATACCCTTAAAACTACACAGACCAAAATTACACAGTTGCACCATAACAGTGTACAATGTAATTCAGAGAGAGAGAGAGAGAGAGAGAGAGAGAGAGAGAGAGAGAATTACAAAACAGGAAAGTTTTCAATTCTTCAGCTATAAGCAGCTAAGTGAAAACAAATTCAATAATTACTTTACTCTTATTGGTGTTATTGGCTGTTTCTTTTCATTTCTCTTTCATTCATTCTTCAGAAATTCTCTTTTCATATCATTTAAAATCGTATCATGTGCTTATCATGCAGCCAATCTCCACATGCCTTTTCCATCTTAGGTTTAAGATAAAGCTCTTAAATAACAGCTTTATGCTTTTCCAATTTGCATTAGTATGATACTGTAACTTATTTCAAATCGGTTCCTGGAAGCATAATAAGATAGAAACAGTGCTGGCTAAAGTGCTTTCTGCTTGCTTCAGATTGGGGTAAGTTTCTGCACTGGGGTTTTAGATTCTTGTTTAGCACATGACACCACTGGCCACGATATTTTATTGGAGATATTCCACTGTAGAATGCTTAGCTTGTTTATGGTTTAGAATAAGAATAATCCATAACCTAAAAAGTAAGAAAGTCAAATGCCGAGTCTCATAATGATCTGTTTTAGGTCCCGTTTTGTACTAGGCACTTTATTGTACTCCATTTACACCAGAAAACATTCTCAGCTTACGCTTCTGCTGTGTTGATGCAATATTACATTTGTCAGCTCTGCTGACTTCCCTGCTGACTTCCGCTTACCTAGAAAAGAAAGTTAAGGCACATTATTCCAGTTTTATTTGAGTACACTGGAGGCCTATTACGTTCTGCCAAAACAATAAAGTTATACCCATGCCATTTGAAGCTCTAAATGGTTTAGCTCAGTCATTTCTTGGTAATCTCCTGACAGTCTCTCCCATCTCCAAAACCTCTCTGAACTGGTGGAAAAGGTTTTTAAATCCAGTTTTAAAACTTGTTATATAGTTAGAATTTCAATCGATGGCAGAAATGAACACTCACTCACTCAATCATTTTGTATATCTCTTATCCTGTACAGGGTCACAAGAGGCCTAGAGCCTATCCTCAGAGCCTCAGGATCTTCTTGCCTTCTTGGATGAGGCAGGGTTCATCCAAGAAGGCACAAAGTACACTAACACTGTGGACAATTTGGAAAAATCAATTAGACTACCCTGCATGTTTTTGTACTGTGGGAGGAAACTGGAGTACCCAGGAGACCCACCAAGCATGAGGAGAACATACAAACTCCACACACACAGAGACCCAAAGGTGGAAAATTAACCCTTGACCCTGGAGGTGTGAGACCACAGTTCCAACCCTCCACCACCGTGCCTCCTAACATATTTCATACTTTAAGAATTGTTAGTAATTTTCCTTTGAGAAAAGAAGAATGCCATGGTGTACCAAGAAAAGGTTATAGCACAAAGATCAATTAAAGGAACGCATTTAAAGTGCAGTTGTATGCACATACTGTATGTATACTGTATACATTTCAAACTGTATACAGTGAAACCTCGGATTGCGAGTACCGTGGTTTACGAGTGTTCTGCAAACCGAGCAAAGATTTTTAATAAATGTTTAATCGGAAACCGAGCAAGTATTAGTTTACGAGTGCCGACTATCATGTATCACGCATGCGACTCTTATTTTGACCCCGAGCAGCAAGTGATCACAACTGAGCCAATGATTTTTCTCTCTCTTGCACTGTGGGAATTATGGGTAATCATCTCCCCTGCTGCATCTTAGTGCTCGTCTCTTACTGGTATAATCAACATCTCCCTCTCTATTCGGTGTGTGCACGCGTAATTTAACAATGTGCCACACACACACACACACGCACACACACACACACACACACACGCTCCCCGGCTGCACACGCACTTTATTTACACAGAAAACTCTGTCGCGATTTTAGCGATTTTTTTCAAAAGTAAGCTGGTTCATTTTTTTTTTTTTTTTACTTTACAGCAGTGATTCTGTTAGTATGCACTCACGCTAGTATCATTAGAGAGATTTTTTTTTGTCCCGTTAAAACAGTGTTTGCATTGTGTCTGTTAGTTGTGAAACTTAACAGTGGGGGGATGGAGGAGGAGTTTTACTGTTTAAAACGAGGAGAGGGGCTAATTCCACACACAAACACGCATACAAATACGGAAACACTTATCTGTCTGGATTTATTTGTASTTTTTTTTAATGTTAAGTGCAGGTTAATTTGTTTTATTTTTAATTACTACTAATTTGTATTTATTGTTTTGGGCTGTAGAATGAATAATTTGAGTTTTCACTATTTCTTATGGGAAACGTCTATTTACTTTACAAGTGTTTTTGGAATACGAGCCCGATTTCAGAACAAATTATGCCCGTAATCCAAGGTTCCACTGTACTTATTCTGTATATCATTTATACCATATGCAATTATTAAAACTTAAACTTAAATTTAAAACTTGTTGCTTCACATTTTCACAGATTTGTATAATTTTGAAAACTTTCAGCCATAAACTTCTGACATTTTATAATGTGTTTTCCCCTATAATGAAAAAGATGAGCTCCTGATAAATTTAGCGTTTACATTTTCCATTAGATTTCATATTCTGTGCTGAAAATGTTGACAGCCATCACTGAGAGGTCTGACCGCTGAYTTACTACAAGATAACAAAAAAGTTTTTCCTTATATAATATAATAAATTCTGTATATGGTGTTACCTTAAAAGAGTTACAAAAACTTGGTATGGTATGAGTAGTCATTTAAACTGATCCTTTGTTAAATGTGGAACATAGCTACAATACTGGATAGGTTTCAGGTGAATGCTCTCATTACTGATCATAGACAGGTTTAACATTTCCATATTAACTCAGTAAGAAAAGCACATTTTTGAAGTACCAATCTTAATGATCAACAAACAAATACCACTGTGGAGCAAAATTAAGTAATAAGAGTAACAACCAGCCTTCACTGCCAAGCTTTACACATKGGTTTCATGCTTTTATTCTTGTATTAACTCGAACCACTCCACAAGAAAAAATTTAATTCATTGACTAAGAATTATATTCATGTGAAAAGTTTGTACCCCCGGTAAATGAGATGTTTTGTTGATTTTATCTCCTATCCTTTGTTCTCCAACTCCACGCCAAGCTACGCTCCCTCCACTGGYTGAGATTACACATGACTACTAAGACCATGAATAATTACAGGTGGCACTGTGTATCCACTTCATTCACATTTGTTGTCTCCAATCTTAAATACACAACCTGAGGCTGCAATAGGGACATGCACAGACTTTWTAATGGACCACTGATGCAACCGGATATGAATATGCTTATTATTGTATTATTGTATAAAAAATAAATAATACAGATCACCTAAACAGGGAGGGGGGTGGAGGGGGGGGGGTTCTGAAACATAGCTGGTTTCAGCTTGTGGGGAAAATTGTCAGTTTTTAATGCACAAAAAAAACCCTCATCATTAAATTTTATTAGAAAGTCTATACAAAGGTTAAGATTCCACAGAGTGATTCACAGCCTAGGCCACACCCATTTCCAGTTTAAATGAAAATGCAAGAATAGATTCAGCATTAACATATTCAAATGCAAATAATATCATTGTGTTATATCTGTATTCTTTACATAAATCATCAAGGGTCTTAATTTGTCAGCTGAGCTCAGCTGTGCTATTATTGTTGCATGTGCAATGCTACACAACATTGCGCTGCATCCTGATAAATACCTTGCAGATGAGGCAGAAGAGGAGGATGAGAATGAAGAGAGGAAGAAAGTGTTCACCAGGCTCTTTCAGAAACCTAAAAGGAATGTAACCAGCATAGATGTGTAGTCTTGTACTGTATCTTGTTAATTGGTTTCCATTGTTTGTATATTTTTACACATTTCATATTATTTTAATTGTGTTTTAATTGTCTGTCATATTATAATACTAGATGTGCCTGTGACTTCGTTCGCGTGAAATTGAATTGCACACTCATAAGMGCATTTTTWAAAATGYACGCCATCTGTTGAATTTTGGAATGAACTACATTTTTTACATGCTACTATGAATTATTAGCATTATTAAGTAGATTTCAATTGCACACTCATAAGTGCATGTTWAAAAAATGTACAGCGCCATCTGTTGAATTTTGAGATGAACTAATAATTTTTCCAAGGTCGATAATATATATATTTTTATGATATAAGGGCATTTTCCATTTACAGTACATTTCAAAGTAGCATATCTTCTCTCCTCATGGCCCAATTGCGCTGAAACAAAGCCTATATGTTCTCAGGCTCGGACAATACACCTGTCAAAACCTAAATTTATCATTTKTTCTGTAGTTTTTATTACGTGATCTGTGCACAAACAAACAGATGGAAAATTCCAAAAGCCATCTTGTGTGTTCTATTACTCAGCTTACGTTTTCCTAATTATTTCTTTTGCAAATATCTTCAATGTACAGACACTCCAACTTTACAGTTTTATTATACGTGTAGATGGTGTTGGTTGTTGCACCATTAGTAAATACACTTTATGCCACTTATTGGGATTGTCATATTTTTAGTTAAACCAAATTTTTTATTTTTTTTGGCCCAGACAGTGTCAAGCTTATCACACACTTACAACATGGTCATTGCATCTGGTGGTTTTTTAATCATGATGTACAACAAATTGGATGCAGTATTTATGCTAAATTCTTTGAACAGCTCTCTAAGCACCAGAAGAATGTAATATAAACTTAATGCATTCTTTTACAATGTGGCATGCACCTACCATAGTCACAGCACAACCCTGAAGAGGTCCATTGACATAGCAACAACACAGTGACGTTTCAATAAGAATTGTCAGTACACCATGCAATCTTTCCTGTTTGCGTCATGCTTGTAGTACGTCAGTGAAGTCTCTAAGAGGTGTTAGTCACGCCATTAGCTGCTCAATGCCATCATTACTATGTCCTTGTTAAGCTCCTGCATTTACTTCGACTAAGTCGTCACCAGGCTATTTTTAAATA
Source organism: Clarias batrachus (assembly GCA_003987875.1). Classification (NCBI taxonomy): domain Eukaryota; kingdom Metazoa; phylum Chordata; class Actinopteri; order Siluriformes; family Clariidae; genus Clarias; species Clarias batrachus. The sequence goes on along the minus strand of QMIH01000689.1, from coordinate 15,467 downwards.
TGTCCGAAAAAGCAAAGCAATTCCATGTTAGAGGAGACTGTCCTTATATACTGTGTTCCTGACAAGTTGTATCAATTGTTTTCATCTAAATTTTAAAAAATCTTGAGGATATAATGGAAACATAGTTCATAGTGACCGGGGTTAAACCACTAAACAGATAACTRTAGAGCTGTTGCTTAACCAATGCAACTCGTTATAGCAAGCAGCAAATTTGGTGTTCTGTAGCTGTCCTGACATCTCTCCCATCTCTCTCCATACAACTCTCCTGTTGCTACTGTCACTCTTTTTGTGTCAGCTGTAGCTGATCTTTCTCCATCGTAGTTTTTTWTTTATTTTTTTATTTTTTTATAAGGAATATCCAACAGGTTTCTTATATGTACTGATGTTTGGTTGTGTTTGCATGGGAAAGTTCTGGAGAGAACCTGGCAGAACTGAAGCAGGGAGAATGATGCAGTTTGTGGTGGGGTAGCTGGGTACTTCTATCTACTSTACTCCTAGAAAAGTTTTTGTATACTCAGTATTCTTTTGTTCTCTGCAATGAATGACCTTGCCATCTCCTTTCTGAGTATGTGAAATTTCTGTTTGTTTTTTCTTCCTTTCTTTACCGTAAATTCAGATATTTTAAGGACACAGCAGGTAGCATATTGCACATAGCAGGTGTTATATTAATAATATATAATGTAAGTCCTTCGCTCGTCCTTCACTTTACATTTGTTAACGACTAAGATTCATTTCAATACATGAATTGGACCCTGGATACACCTCCTTAGTGACACCTTCTTTATATACTTTGTATCTTTGAAACAGTGCATTCACCATCAAATATTCAGGATTTTTTGTTTGTTTGTCATCTGTATAGTGTATCTCAAGTTCAGGGCTTCAGTGAACCCAAACAACATTGCATGAACCAACCATATTCTCAAGGTCCTGCAAAATCACCCCTCCCTTGATGGTAATCCTTGAMTCATGTGGCGTGAGTTTAGCTGTGTCCTTGAACACAAAGACCCCCAAAGTGGTCTTCTTCGTGGCATTCTGGGTCTTATCCATGTGACGAAAAAAATGTCAGGTATGGACATTTTAACTATTTCTCAACTGAAAAAGCAAAGTTTTGGCTTTTTATTAAGCCATTATTTTATTGAGTGTACATCATGTTGAAACATCTTCTAGTGCACAGATATGTACATTATACTTCAACTTTCCTGTTCATAATATAGTTCCATACCTCAGACATGACAAAGTATTAGGACATCAGCTGAACAGATAAATGACCTACATAATTAACCTCCAAAAAGATGCAAACTATGACAACTTGAAATTGTAATTTCAGGTTTTGCACCATTTATCATGCAGAGATCTACAGATCTCTAAACAGTCATCTAGAGAATGGGATTAAGGCAGAGGTGCCCTGTATGGCCAAAGGTATGTGGACACCAAACCCTAACATACATATATTTTCCATCCATAGACTGGTGCTCGAATTGTCTAGAATGTCTTTGTATACTGTAGCAATATAATATCTATTCACTGGGATAAGACATCCAGACCTGTTCAAACATGAGCCCTACACCTCAACCCCACGGAACACTTTTGGATAAACTGAAATGCTGTGTGTACACCT
>QMIH01000688.1:272434-288532 GCA_003987875.1 Clarias batrachus | reverse complement strand
ACATCAAATACCAGACATTAAATACCAGACCAAACACCAGACATCATATACCAGACCAAACACCAGACACCAAACACCCGAACAAACATCAGACATTAAACACCAAATCAAACATCATACAGACATAACGACCAAGCATCACCCATCAACCACCAAACATCAAACATGAGAACAACCACAACACCAAACCAAACATCAGACATCAAACATCAGAACAAAAACCAGACATCAGATATTAAACACCATAAAGCATAAGAACAAACACTAGACAAAAAACAGACCAAATATCATACCAAGCTTCATCCCAAGCAGCAGACATCAAACACCAGAAAAAACATAAGACACTCGATTAAACACGCACATCAAGCATAAGTACAAATACTAGACAAAACACCAGACCAAATATTATACCAAGCTCCACCACAAACACCAGAGCAAACAGCAGACATCAAACACCAAACATCAAACACGAGAAGAAACACCACACCAAACCAAACACCACCCACGACACCTCCCCAAACATCAGACCAGCAAACAGCAGATGAAATACCAAACCAAACAACACACTACACACCAGACCAAAGACCAGATTAAAACACCTGACAAAACACCAAAGCATCTGAAGTGGTGACAAGGTGGTGTAGTGGTTAAGCACTGTCGCCTGGCACCTGGTTTGATTCTCCGGGTTTGTCTGGGTTTCATTCTCACCTCTGTTGCCTCTGTTGGGCCCTTGAGCGAGGCCCTTAACCCCCAACTGCTCAGATGTATAATGAGTCACTCTGGGTCAGTGTGTGTGTGTGTCTGCCAAATGCCTAAATGTAAATACACTCTTTCTTTTTAGTTGCATTCTGAATGTTTCTGTACTTGGATCTTTTTACTTATGAACAATTCTATTTCTTTCTAATTAGCCATTTTATATGAATGAATAAAAACATTCATTAATCACACTTTTATCCGATTTCGTTGTTTCATTATATTCTTTTTTATGACTTTTTTGTAATGTTCTGTTGTAATTATAACAGGAAGGCACAGAAAAGCTACTAAAATAAAAGCTCATAATCTTAAAAGGACTGCTCTATTTATTATTTAGAAATTCTACAAATGCGTGTTAAAAGCATCTGAATACACTCGAGCTGTGTCTCAGTGTCATCCTGCAAACAGCCCTGAGAAGTGCAGCATATGTTCATGAGAATTCCAAGGACACGACTGGTGAATCCTCCTGAACCATTAATCCTTCATTCCATGTGTGTGTGTCATATCTGAGACAGTTTCAGTGGGAGTCACAGCTGAATTTGTAATAAAACCTAAATTGCACACACTGGGCCTCGTTTATGAATCATTTTGTAAAGATGTATTCTTGGCCAAAATAAATAATAATCTTGCAGAATTATGGGGAAGGTTTCTTCATTCTTGCTAATTAAAAGTCCATTTTTCTCTTTATTTGTCACATACAGAACCACACACAGTATGATACATAGTGAAATGCTTACACGACTGTTTGTGACCTTAAAAGGAAAGATGAGATAGAATAAAAAGGTTCTCCACACTCATCTCACTCACTCATCTTCTATGCTGCTTTATCCTGTATTCAGGTTTGCGGGGGGCGGAGCCTATCCCAGGAGGCTTAGGGCACGAGGCAGGGTACACACACCCTGGACAGGGTGCACAGTTAAACTTGAGATAGAATTTTCAATAAAAACATTTTAAATAAAAAACAAAAACTTGAGATGGAATGTACAAACTACAGATTTACAGTTTACAAAGGTTACAATCAAATATAGTTAAAATAGAAATATATAAAGTATGTAAATTTTATATATAGGACCATATACTATGAAATATATATACATATATGCAACTATCGAAGGGTAGAGATATGGCATGTGGGTACGACGGCAGCAGTGTAAAGTAACTTCATGTGAAATATGAAATGAAATGATGTGTGTGTGAGCAGCAGTGTTACGGCTCATGATCTAAAGTACAAGTTAGTCCTCTTTTTATGCGTAAAACAAGAACAAGAAATGTGCAGCATATGAGCCGTGTGCAAATGTGCAATGTAGTGAGTAATGCACTCCATCAGACACTGGGGTGAAGAAATAAAAAGCAAGGCCGCTCAGTTTAGTCCTGAGTGTAAATGTCTGGTTGAGAGATCTTATCGCCTGCGGGAAGAAGCTCCTCCTCAGTCTCTCTGTGTTGGCCTTCAGAGAGCGGAATCGCTTTCCTGACCTCAACAGAGAGAACAGTCCACTGCTGGGGTGGCTGAGGTTCTTCATGATCTTCCTGGCCTTGGTCCAGCACCGCTTGCTGTAGACCGAGTGTAGGTCAGGGAGCTTGGTGTGGGTGATGCGCTCAGCTGAGAGTAGAGCTCGTCTGTCCTGCATGGTGCTGCTCCTGAACCAGGATGAGATGTTTCATCATCAGGATGCTCTCTACAATGCAGGAGTAAAAGTTCCTCAGCACCCTGGACAGCAGTCTACTGTCTCTCACCCATGAGGTGGTAGAGACGCTGCCGGGACTTTTCCATCAGGGTGTTGATGTGACAGGACCATGACAGGTCCTGCGTGATGAGAACTCACATGGATGTTTTGATAAATGACATCATGAAAATGACATTTTTGACATCATCCTGCAATCGAATTGATCTTTAGATATTATCGACTTAATCCAGTTTAGTAGCACTCAAGATTATTGTCTGTCTCAAATAGTTAGAAATGACTAAACTAATAAATCTATCTAATAAACCTTTCAGCACTGTGAACTTGTGATTGTTTCAATGTCACGCCTCATATGAAGCAATAAACCATTTTTTCTGCTCCACACTCCAGTCCAGTAGGTGGCACTAACTGGGCATAAACAGAAAAAGAAAAGAGGAAGCAAAACCACACTAAATGCATCTACTTTGTTGAAGGCAGATGCAGTTTATATTTTCTCTTAAGTCTGTGGGATATTTTTGAGAAATGTGTCAGTTAGTTGATCAGTTATCAATTGTAACTTTACCACAATTCACTCACTCACTCATCATCTATTCCGCTTAATCCTGTATTCAGGGTCACAGGGGACGGAGCCTATCCCAGGAGACTTAGGACGCATGGCGGGGTACACCCTGGACATAGCACCAATCCAGTGCAGGACGCAAACACACACACACACACACACACACACACACACACACACACACACACACACACTATGGACAATTTAGGAACGCCAGTTATTCTAACCTACATGTCTTTGGACTGTGGGAGGAAACCGGAGAACCCGGAGGAAACCCACCAAGTACAGGGAGAACATGCAAACTCCACACACACAGCGACGGGAATCGAACCCAGACCCTGCAGGTGCAAGGCGACAGTGCTGACCACTACATCACCGTGCCTCCTACCACAATTCAATTACATTTTATTTTATTTATATTAAGCATTTTTCACAGTAGTTATTGTTAAAAGCAGCTTCAAAGAGTCAAAAATCATGGAAATAAGTTTAAAAGATGTGAAGAATTTACATATAAAACTTAATTATCAGTTTGTTCTTGATTCTTAATAAAAAAATTAATAAATTACTTAATTCAACCAACAAAAGATCCATCAAATTGCATAGTGAGTTTAATCTAAGCTATTCTAATGTTGTATGACTTTTTCATATACTGTAGTGTAAATACATTTAGTGTAATAATGTACATGCAACCTGGAAACAACAGAATATCAACATGTCTGATTAACATTACCTTCGTGATCTTTTAAGTGCAGAAATTGTAACGAATGTAACATAAATGTAGCAAACGTCACCTTCTACAACCGAGCTGAGAAAGTTCAGAAACATACTAACATGTGTCATATTTTTGCAAGTGTTTTGCCAAGCTCTTGTTACTGAATGCAGATTCTTTTATAGGTGGAAATAAAAAACAAGCATCCGCAGTATGAGCAGTTGAGAAATAAAATAAATGTCTTGGTCGTATTTCCAACATTGAGTCGGTTTCGTTCATTTGACGTTTGCAGTATTGACCTGCAGGCAATATTAGTCCATTAGTTCATTATGCCATTTAAGGAAATAATTCAAACTTTTCCCAAGTTATTTCCATAATTTCCTTTTCATTTTGTGAAGCTGCTTTGAGCCGATGACCGTTGTTAAAAGCACTATATAAATAAAATCGAATTCAATTGAAAAGAATTATGTCCCCAAATTAGCATCGCCACAATGTGTTGACAACCAAAACTCCCTGCTGGGAAAGTGCCAAGAGATTCACGAAACCTGTATAATTAGTCATGTTCACTAAACCTTACAAGCCACAAGCAGCTGAAGATGTCGAAGTAATGATGAAATGGAGGAAGAGAGCCTCCTGGGTGCTGCACCTTGTCACTGCCGCATGCTTCCCATCACAGACACATAATAACTGCTTTTTTATTTTTGGGTAGTGCCATTACTTTTGCCCAACCTGATGGTAGTTTTCTAAGAACGTTCAGAGCTGCATTTGTGAGTCACTGATACGGAGCTGCACATCGACACAGAGTCGTAGGTTACCTTCATTTTTTCACACTAACACAATTTCCCAGCTTCTCCAAATGTTCCTGATCATTATTATTATTATTATTATTATTATTATTATTATTATCATCTTTCAAGATGAAATGGATAAATAAATGAACAAGACGATCAGAAACTTTAGTAAAATTATTTGTAATTGAGGCAGAACTGTGGAGCTGTTGGGCTGCTTGTTTGGATTAAGTTGGATTATTACACTTGTGAATTACTGATGAATTGCTGATTAGTTTCAGTTTTATTTCAGGACATGAAGACAGATTCTGCTTTTTAGGCATAAACTCCAGCTTTCAGCGTTTTATCACTTGTCTATTTTCCTTCGTTTTCGCTTGCTTCTCAGTCTGAGACGCTGCTTTTCCCGCTGATATTAGAAACATCACATGACACAGAACGGCTGACATTAGTGACTTCTGCAGAACATCTGTGTAATGAGAGTGAAATAAGTGCAGAAGACACACTCTCCGATCGCCCTTACACGCTGATGAGGCCCCGCCGCTGACACACAGCTTCATTAAATTCTTATTGTTATCATGGCTGACTTCATTAGCTCTCTCCGGAGGATGTGCGGCGCCCGTGAGCGCTCGAGCGCTTTGTGTTTCATCAGAGACGATGGGAACGGAAATGACTCCGGCTTTGACTTACCGACTGAGAGACGGAAAGGTTGTAGGATTCAAAGATATGAGCGTTTCTCCTCGAGACTCGGCTCCGTATCCTCTCACGTTTCCTTATCGTCGGAGTAAAAAATAACTTCTTTACATGCCAGAACTCAGCAGGAGATGTTTTTCCTCTCTAAACAGGAAGCTCATTATTCACATCACACACTCACCAGATTGTTTTTTTTTTTTTGTTCCAACAAAACACGAACATCCTACTGACAAATCGGAGCTGTTGTGGATTTCAAGTCACGCATCGATCATTTTGGAGTGAGGTTTTTATTTTTAAGAACCCACAAGTGATTTTCTCCCTTGTTATTTTCACACTTGAGCTTTTTTTTTTTTTTCTGGGCGAGACTTCAGAACGATCGGTGAAGTGTGAAAGCTGCTTTTCGATCCCTTGTAAACAGACGGGTTTTTCTTTCCTGTTCTTTTTGCTAAAGATTCATTTTATAATGTTTATACTTTCTACTTTCTACTGGCATTTACAGTATAGAGGCTGAGAGGGGGGTTGCACAGAGGTGCGGGGGGGGGGGGTTGGGGGAGGGTGGAAGGAGTAATGGGTGTTTGGGGGGGATAAGGATCAGGCCGCTGATCAGAATGTCCCTGGTTTGAGATGCCGCGATGCCGAGCCGCTCCTCTCGGGCCCTCGGGCAACGTCCTTCACCCTCAACTGCTCTAATACAACTGGGCATCAAACTGGAAACCAGTAAGAAAACTGCCATACTTGTTATAGTAGTGAAATCTTCCTATTCAATCCTATCCATCTTTCCTCTTTAGGGCAGGGACGGTCGTACAAGCGTTTCACTGCATATCAGACTGTCTGTGTGTGTGTGTGTGTGTACTGGACAAATAAAATAAAATTGAATTTAAATTCTAAAAGACAAAGAAATTTGGAGAAGGACAAAGAAAACCTTCTCTATAATTTTCCAAGATTCTCATTCATTTCGGCTTTTCCAGTAGGAAGACGATGGATGTCTCTCCAGGTGTGAGGAGTGTTTGTTGCCCGAAGTACCTGATTGCAAATGCAATTTATTGCTGAGCAAAAATGATGAAATCATTCTGAAGCTTATTTGTGTTTATTATATTGAGGACGGTGTTTGCGGAAATGAGGTTTATGGAATTATAGAATTACAGATATTCAATTTCTACTAAAGCATGAATACAAACCTCTGATTTTTAGCCCTAAATCCATCCTGAGTGCAGACGTCACAAAGCACCCATCCTGTTCCAGATTATTTAGCCATTCTTTAATCTAATACTAATCACGTTTTTGTTAATTATTATTATTGTTATTATTGTTATTCTTACGAGCCAGATTAACTGCATTCATGTCCATTCTAACTACAGCGCTCCTCAGTCCTGGATGCTGATTGGTCAGTGTTGAAGGTGTTGATTAATTCTCTATAACAGCACCGCCGAGAGCGGCATGTTCACAGTAGGGCAACTTGTTCACAGTTTTCTGAAGGGCAATCTTTAGCATGTTTGGAAGGAGTCTCCGGCGTCAGTGCTTTGTAACCTTCAGAGGAAAAGCTGTAACCTGATGTTAGGACGGAGGACTTCATGCGTGGTGGAAAACTTGAAGGGACAGAAATAAGGAGAGGATGATGAGGGCTGGTAACAGCGGTTGTTTATCGCTGGTGTAACTGGAAACAGGTGAGAGGTAACACCAGAACTGATAACTGACAACGTGGTGCAAATTGCTGTCGTGTAAGAGGAGTAAAAAGCTTTGAGGGTGTTATAGGAACATAATTAACATCAGCGCGGTAGCAGTGACGCCGCTTCATCACACCGTTCAATTTGTCCCTCATTTGTCCCTCTGCGTCAGTCATCAGTCATACAGGAGCGGATTTTACCCCCTAAACCCCATTTCAGATTAAACTGCGGCATCCTGTCGGGGTCGAGTCCCAGGCCCGTATCGTGCTCACCTGCCGTCTGGATCGACTGAACATTTCAGCAATCGAGTAAATAATGACGGGAGTATCCAAAAAAAAATGGAGGTGCCAGGCTTCAGCGGTGCATGGCAGACGGGCTGAGAGAAGCTCAGCGACTCGATATAAACCTCCACATCCATCTGCCGAGGAGAAAATTGGCTGCCAAAGAGGTCGCGGCGCTCCGTCCCGCTGGAAATGAAGACGGAGACGGCATCAATTTGGGCCCGGGTAGCGGAGACGCGCGAGTCTCGCTTCAATCCTGTACGCCATTGAGTCATCTCCATCCGGAGCCGCGGCAGGAAAAGCGCGGGGTTAAACGCGGGAGCTCTTAAACGTCGTACGCTCGCGCCTGTGATGCATTGGAGTCACTTTGGAGCGCTGTAACACCGCTCGGTTCTCTGAAGTGACACTTCTCTCTCTGAAGGGCGAACTGAAATTGGACATGGGTGCCATTTTAGTCTGAAAAATAAAAAGTAATTGACTAATCAGAGTGTGTGTGTGTGGAATGATTGATGGGTGATAACATGATTGATGGCTGAAACAAACAACTAAAAAAAAAAAAGAAAAGGCTTCCCAGGGCTCAGAAGGGAAGCGAAAGCGTTTAATAGACACATTTCACACTGTTCTGCTCCGAGACGGCGTTATGGATTTTTTCGTCCTGTATTTAATTATAAAATTACACCACACCTCTCCGACTGAGTTTATCGCTGGAGCAGAGGGTATTAAGCTGGAGGGAAGTGGGCAGGTTTGTTTATTAGAGCGCCTGTTCTGCCAGCAGGATTTCCATTTCATTCAGATTAATGGTGGCACGCGGCTCCCAGACTCCTTCATCTTCATTATTTTATTCTCCGTTTAAGAGCTTTACGGTCCGCTGCAAATAGAAACTTACGTACGAGACAGAATTGAGCGGAAGAGGAAGAGAGGCCTATTTTTAAAGGTTGTTGTCTGGCGTAAATAATACAGCGAACAGCGCGTGTTGACTAAACACTGTGTACCTAGGAAGCATTTACTTATTTCAAAATAAACACACACACACACACATACTGCGTTTCACTACGTTCCTTACACCAAATGCATTAATCATACGTAGCGCATGTGGTAAACTGTGATGTTCTGAAGGCCGATGATCTGGTGGCCGCGTTTCACGTGATTCTATCTTTTAAATCTTTATCAAATGAAGAAGTTCCTTTCATGCGCCAGTTCCTGATGTCCTCATTAACCCGTCTGTGTGATCATCAAACACAGATTTTACATACTCTTATCAGTGGTCTTATCTTGTCAGTGGTCGAGTCATTATTAGGTACACACACACACACCGCTAAACCCGTGTGAGATGGACGCGCGATCAGCGTGAAACGGTCTACGGCACTTTCGCAATAAATCACTTAAATTTACAAAGTTAAATAAGTCGTACCTGTGAACCTAAAGCAAACGAGTGAAGACATCTGAAGGAATCGTTTAAATAAATCAACCTTAAATGATTCGTGTCCAAGCGGCTGAACAAATCATTAAATTAACCTGATTCGTTTTCTTTATTTAAACATAGTTAAATGACTCATTACCGTGGGACTCAATATATCAGTAAATGAATCGGACTTAATAATGTTAATTAATAAAGTTAAATGACTCGAGGCTGCGCACCCGAACGAGTCAGTGAACAAATCTAAATCAATCATTTAAACAAATGACCTTAAATACCTTCAAATCTGCGCGACTTAACGAGTCTGAAATGAGCAAATCTGAGTGAATCCTGGCTTCAGGCTGCAACGTAACAAACTAACGAGGACCAGATTGAAGTGAATCGTTTAATTGAACAAGAGTCTGATCTTATGAACAATCGTAAAATGAAGGAACTGAAATAATTCCAGTTTGTACAAACGAACGAATCAAACAATGAGTTGTTTATTTATCTCATTATACATCTGAACAGTTGAGGGTTAAGGGCCTCGCTCAAGGGCCCACAGTGGCAACCTGGTGGTCATGGGGTTTAAACCTGGGACCTTCTGAACCGTAATCCAATGCCTTAACCACTGAGTTTCCACTGTGTATTTAATCATTAGACAAATGTATGAATCTAAAAATGCAAATGATTTGCATTACAACTTTTGTTACAGCATTTGTTCCGTCTGACTCACTTAAATAACGAACTTCATAATAAACGATTTGAACCAGAAGATTCTGAACAAGATGATTCTGTTTATAATATGTCCTCATCTGCATTGTAATATTTTCATTACTGGAACTATAGCCAAAATGTGTGTATGTAGACGTGTTGGGGGTCTGTTTACTTTTATTTCTGATCAAAGGAACGAAATGAACTAAATGACTCAAAAAAAAGATTCGTTCATTTTGATGAACGAGATTCAAAGAACCGAGTCACTAAAATGATCCAAATTTCCCATCACTAACAGACTCACGCCGTTCATTAAAATAAAGAAAGTTAAACATTCGTGTTCATGCAACTAACCAGTCCAGTTGTCCAGTAAACACGTCTCGGTCAGAAGTGTGTATGTTTGTCTATATAATCGTCTAAACAACTTTCCCTCAAAACTATTCCTCAAAAGTGAAGTTCTAGTTACAGAGAGATATTCAGTCTGAGATTTGTCCTGGAAAGCTTGAATTAGAAAATGCTCACCATAACACACATCAGATTGTTTACTTGACTACTGTTAACCTTTGCACCTCCCCCTGCTGGTGTGGCATGATATTGCAGGTGAGGCTATAAAGAAAAGCCCCGAGCGTGAGATCGCTAAGAGCCGAGGGTTTTTTTTTTTTTTTTCCTGAAATCGTTCTCTTTCTGCTTTTCAGGACTAGCACGTTTGTTTTTGTGTCACACTTTATTTAAATAATTTAACTTCTTTCTGCCCTGACAATCCTCTCAGGCCTGTGAATACTCTCGTAATACTTTAATCTTCAATTCTTTCGCATTATTCTTGCTGTCTCGTTGTCCTTTTGTGCTGCAGTCAATAACAAGCCGACCGTAAAATCACCATTACAGAATGAGATGTGAGGCGGAGGAGGGAGGAGGAGGAGGGAGGAGGAAGAAGACGTGGAGATTAGTGTTGAAAAAAAAAATAACACAAATCAATATTACAAGCGTGAACAATTTGTTATTGTAACACAATGAATAGGCGACAGTGATAACACTCGTCATAAGGATGCTTCTTTTCTTTGGTAAAATATGTTGTCAACCCTAAAAGAGAGATGATTGTACAATCTGTCAGCACTGCAGACTTCATGATAGAACTATAATGCTTTTATATCAGAATAAACCTGATACTGTTTTACATATATAGACTGGCAAGGTGGCTGACCGACGGATGAGTTTGGGAGAATCAGTCAATCTTTAGAGAAAAGTGGGCTGTAGACAAATAAAAACTTTTAAAGCCATTTATCGTTTTTTATTTCACATTTTTGTGCCACTTTGTGTCGGCCTGCCAAATACAATCCTAATAAAACACATTTACGTTTGTGGTTGTGACGTGACAAAAGTTCAAAGAGTATGAATCCTTTTTCAAGGCACTGTATTTGTATTTGCTAGCGTCTCTCTGTACGCTTCTCTAAATAACTTAGCATGAGTTAGCATTCAGTCATTTAATTTCACTCAGTGTTTCTAGTTGTTTTCACTCTCGAGCTTGATTTTCTTGGTTTGTTTTGCTAACTATGCATTCATTTGCTAGTTTGCTGCTATTTGTCCCCGAGCTAAATTTCTTTGTAATCTGGTTGCATTTATTAACCTTTTCTTTATAGTTTTATTTTGTTTGTTAGTTAGCTTCACTAGTTAGATCTACTGTTTTGTATTTGTTTGTTAGCTTTAGTTTGAGCTAGTCATTCATTAGCTAGCATTTGCTTACTGATTTGTTTTCCTATCTCAGCCTGTGATTCCTGTACATTTACTTGTCTATTGGTCGTTGTTCGCTAATCACCTTTTATTACTTAAGATGCTATCTTTTTTCCACTAACTCGCTAGTTAGCTGTTGTGCATCTGATCATGTGACGTTTGAGGTCTTGTGTAGCGTTCTAGAGATTACATGAGAGCTAGCGCTATTTCCTTAATCTGTCCCGGCGCAGCTGTATGAACGGATCAGACTCGGTCAGTTCGAATAAAAGTGTGTTCCAGGTGATTAAATGTAAGTGCAACCGTAGCCGTATTTTCTATCAGCCTTTATTTGTACGAACACGTCTCGCTGACAACGCCGCATTAAGAGAGACGAATGGCTTCATTCGGCTGCCACATTCCGTCCTGTTTGTAAATAACAACACCAAACGATCGTTTAGTCCGCCGTGCCGAGGGTCTCGCCTCCACACAATCGCGCTTTATTTCACTCGTTTCGGGGAAATAAAAACAAATCTGGAATAAGACGCGGACCGAACAGCAAATTGTGTCAGAGGCATTATGCATCAACAATACACCCGAGGGCAAAAAACATCAAGAGCCGCGGTTAATAATCATAAGAGGAGATAAAAAAGCACAGCTCCGTCTCATGTGGCTGTCAGCGAAATCTTATCTGATGTAAAATCACCACGGCAGTTTCATCTCGCTAACTCGCTTTATTATTAGCACCCACTGGAACCTTACTTATGCTATCACGTCACGCGAGCAGGAGCCTCCACACTTTTCATTCCAGCTTCATATCACGCTTCATTTCATATCACGATCTATTTTAAAGAATAATCTCTAAATCCTTCTTTTACTTCATCATCTGCAGGTTTCTAGAAATATTTGCAAACTGATTAGCAGCGTCATATCATGGTCTAAAACTTACTAGTGTAGTTTTTTTTCTAATTAGCACTCTAGCTTGCTAGTTTTTCATTCTTGTCTTATTTTGATAATTAGTCTGCGTCTTCTTCCATTCATTAACACGCTGTCACACACTGGTGGAATTTTCACCCGCTAGTTTCTCTGCCTTCTTCCTGAATTTGTTTGCTAGTTAGCGTTTATTCACTGGTTGAACTTTTGTTTGCTAGTTAGCTTGTTTCCCTCTTGCATTACTTTATTAGAGAGTAAACTCATGTTCAAACAAATATTTGCATTCAAACACAAAAAATTGTTCTCGCTTTAGTTAGTTTTTGTTCATTAGTGTTCTCGCTTTAGTTACTTTTTGTTTATTAGTGTGCACTCCTTTGCTAATTATCCTCCTCGTTTATTTTGCTTCTGTTTGTGCATTATGCAGGCAGTATAAAGGAAGTTCATTTTCAAAAAGTAGAGGAAAAACAATTGAAAAAAGCATTATGAATTTTTACTTATTTACCCCGACCAAAAATAATGGAGGGAGACGATGGGGTGGACGATGGAGAGACAGTGGAGACAAGTGGTGGTGTCAGGGGTGTTTTAGGCTGAACCCAAAAGCACAAAGCAGGGAGGAGAAAATGAAAGTTTGAGCTTTTATTGAAAGTGAATAAATGATAATGAAGCTGAACTTCTTCGACTAGGAAGTGTCTCTGAAACTTAATGTACACTGATCCTTTATTTGCATAAGAATGGCAGCAAACTGCGATGAAGAACAAAAAGATGGTGAGACAAAGGCAGGGACGGTGAGCTCATAAGCAGGAGATATTGGACCGTCAAGGAGAGCAGGTAGACAGAAGGTGGTTCCTCATGGACAGGCAGATGTGCAGGGAGACACGTAGGACACTTGAAGCAGGACAGCTATGGTGACGAGCATAAGATTTGGAAAGACACACCAGGTGAGAAGTTATTCAGGCAATTCAGACACCAGGAGGTGAAAATTTAATGAAATCCTCTTCAGTGTACACATGGAAAAGTAGGAGTTCAATATCGCGGGCAATCATCTGGCAAACACTAATACGGTCCTCAGTTTTATCCTCAGTCTGATCACAGTTAACACAATCAAATCCAAAGGAGTCATACATACGACAGGTTCAAGTTGAGGGTTAATCTTAAAAGCGGTCTTGACAGGGTGCGGCTTTCAGGGGCAGGTGCGGGGCAGGAGTCTAATGGCTGGAAGCCTGGGTGAGCGCTAGAGAGGACCAGGCACAGAACAAAGGAACAGGGGACACCGTATAGGAAAGTGGCTAACGAGTGGCAGGTGTCTCTGATGTGGAAGTAGACGGAGACGGAGCACACAGCCTTCACCGAAATGAAGCTGACTGTATGGGGAAAAAAAAGAAAAAAAAACAGAAACAGAGGTTACAAGTTATATCTGAGCCTCAGCAGTTTGCAGGAGCTAGAGAGAAGAATCATGACAGGTGGAAAGAGAAAGGAAGTCGGATGATGGAGAGAGACAGTAAGACGGGTAGAGGAGAGAGATGATGGAGAGAAACATTGAAAAGGATGCAGAAGAGGGACGATGGAGAGAGATGAGGAGCTGCACAGTGGACAGGGATGATGGAATAAGATGAGATGTTGGAGATGGACAGTAAAGGGAGATAATGAATATGGATGGTGAGAGGATTGATGGAGAGGAATTGTGGAGAGAGATGATGTAGAGACATGGTGAAATGGACGATGGACAGCAAGAATGAACAGAGACATGAGGCACAGATGGTGAAGAGAGATAATGAAGATTGATAGAGAGGAATGGTGAAGGAATATGATGAAGAAAGACGACGAGTTTGGTGTGTTTTGTTTCTTTCCCTTCTCAGCAGTAATCTCTCTTTCTTTTAGGAGGAT
Source organism: Clarias batrachus (assembly GCA_003987875.1). Taxonomy (NCBI): domain Eukaryota; kingdom Metazoa; phylum Chordata; class Actinopteri; order Siluriformes; family Clariidae; genus Clarias; species Clarias batrachus. Next base: position 274,775 of record QMIH01000688.1, on the reverse strand, counting down.
TAACATCACTGCAGGAGTCGGAGAGGACGGGTCAGAAACTGACCGCGGAGTAATCCTGGACTCACCACGCTGCTTGACAGGAGATTATCCATGATCACTATCCTTACCATGATCTGTGATTACCCATGATCCCCTGTGATCACTGGATGCTGTAAGAACAAGAGGCAGGACACTGGTTCGTCCTTTTTACATCAACAAAGGTGCGGTTTATCTCAGGACTCTGTCCAAGAGAGGTTTAAACACGCAGTCTATCAGCACAGACCCGGCGACAGCAAACATCTGCCAGTGACGTGTTCCGATATTTTTGATCATTTATAAAAACACGAGGGTTTGAACAAAAGGCGCAGTGACTGAAACATCTGATCTATAATCTCATGCTCATCTTTTAACCTCAAACACAAAGAAAATTAGCCTTGCTGTTCCAATACTTTTGGAGCTGACCGTACGTCCTGTAGTGAAGTTACACAGAAGTCGTCTTTTCTTCTTCAGCCTTGACGCGGCTCACATCAGCAGACGGTGCAGGGACGCATTCCAGACAGAGAAGCTCAGGGTCCGAGTGAACCGTCAACAGTGAACCGACCTCTCTCAGATAGATCTCAAACTCTCTGTTAAGTAATCATAAATAAAACAACTAATGCGGTGTTAAGAAGGTCTTGTGTTAATCTGAATAAAGTGGACCGTTTGTATTCACCTGCTTTAGACTTTATACTTTCTATAAAAATAAAAGTCTTACAAGAATAAAGGAATTAATGTCAGAACTTTTTTATGATACAGTGACGTTTCTTTATTTACAGTTGCTCAAACGTATATTGATTTTCTTTATTTACTTGCGAATGTTAACAAATATAGATTTTTTTTCATTGTGGGAATCTTGCTCATTAAAAAACAATATTATCTAATAAAAATTAATTAGTCACTCATGTAATAAAATATTTTAAAAATAATTAATAGTGTTTATAGAAGCTTTCTCAATTAAGGGTTTTTATTAAATAAAATAAATAGTTATATATGTGAACTGTGAGGCTACATACAGCATGTAGTAACAGTTAGTAACCACTAGATGGCAAGAGCGCTTTATTTATTTATTTATTTAAAACTTCATCTACAGCTAGCATTATTGTTATAAAAACGGCAAAAGTCATCAGCTGATGACGTCGCGTCTCCAACATTGTTACTGAATTTATGGCGCGAGGTTGAGTTTTCATAGTGTACTTGTCTTTTTCTGGAGTAGGCCATGAGTCTCTGTGTGTCCTCTGTGTTGTGTGACACGTGTAGCCACGCCCACCGCGAGGGAAAAGTGCTGAATGAGTAAATAACAGTGCTAGTGTTAGAGTTACATATAATATAACATACGCCCCAGTGCTGTCACCGTCTGTAATCAGATTACAGGGGCGGGACTAATGGATGTATAATAAGATTTATAACTATTTCATATTCACACACGAGTACGAGTACCTGTACATCAGATGTCTTTAGGAATAACCAGTGATGGACAACTTCACAAAAGGTCTTACCATGTATATCAAAAAAATAATAAAGGATTAGATGTTTCTACATCTTCATCACAAAACAGTCCAGATCAAAGATCAAAGCCTGGGGGAAACGCCAGTGGGGACAAAGTCCTGGTACTGAGGTTTAGGGCGGAGTCGAGTTACAGGTTTAATCAAAGAAATACATTTAATCAACGTTAAGAACTTGTCCAACACCAGTGTCAATACAATGTGTGTGTGTGTGTGTGTGTGTGTGTGTGTGTGTGTGTGTGTGTCAAGGATTCGTGGATATAATAAAGGTGCTTTATTGGCATGACTAATATTTACATTCTTATTGGCAAAGCTCAGAAATAAGAGAAGAAAATAACAGGAGGAGAAAAAGATCATTAACCAGGAGAGACAGAATAATATAAGAAGAGTAATAATAAATAAATGATTCTAAAATAAAAGACTACAGACATTTAGTTCTGCTGAAGATAACGTGAAAATTTCACACACACACACACACACACACACACACACACACACACACACACCCAGGCATAATGAATTATCTCTGTCCACTAGGAGGCAGTCCAGATTCACTATTCAAAAGTGCTCTATAGGAATGAAAATGTGTGTGTGTGTGTGTGTGTGTGTGTGTGGGTGTGTGTGTGTGTGTGTGTGTGTGTGTGTGTGTGTGTGCGCGCAGTCTAGAATATGATGTCTATCTATCTAGTTGTCTATCTGTCTGTTTGTCTGTCATTCTCTAATTCACTCTGTCTGTCTGTATATGTCTATATGTCTGACTGCGTCTCTGTCTCTCTCTCTCTGTCTCTCTCTCTCTCTCTGTCTCTCTGTCTCTCTCTGTC
>QMIH01000688.1:257245-270159 GCA_003987875.1 Clarias batrachus | reverse complement strand
TGTGTGTGTGTGGTGCTCTGCTGCCACCTGCTGTCTCACCTCTGTATTATCTCCGTGTGTTCATGTGACCGAGCTCTGTCACAGCACCTGACTCTCACTCACATGATGTCACATGATGTTTTCATGTTAAGTTCACGACCTCTGTCCTCCAGGATGTGAGACTCTCTCTCTCTCTCTCTCTCTCTCTCTCTCTCTCTCTCACACACACACACACACACACACACACACACACACACACACAGTTGTGTACAAACTTTATACTTTTTTAAAAACTGTTTAAACATCAAAGGGTCTAATTTTCCTTGTGGAATTTAAATTCCAACTGTCACATGGTGATGTCATCATAACGGTTCCAGCAACCGACCAATCAGCAGCTTCGATTCAATACACTTCTTTCTCTCATCATTTTCTGCTTCTTCTTCATATTTTCACACTATTCTGTCTTTATCCTCTCATTTATCTTTGTCCATTCACTTTCTCTTCTGTCTTTAACTTTTATTCTTTCTTTTCTTTCATCATTCTTTCTTATATTCTTTCACTTTCCTCCACTGTTTACTCTTTCTCTTTTCATCGTGCTTGCTTTCTCTTTCTCCTTTACTTTCCCTTTCTTTCTTTTTCTTTCTTTCTGTTTTTCTTTGTTTTCTACTGTTGTTGTTTTTTTCGCTTTCTCACTCTCCTTTCTTTTTCTTCCTCTTCCGTCCTGCTGTGTTTGTGTAACTCTCCACATTTCACTGCTGTAAAGGATTTTCTCTGAAATTATTTCTTCAGCTGAAACACACAGCGTGAAGAGAGCGAAAGAAAGTAAGAAAAGTGAAGAGAGAAAAAAGAGAAAAGAACTTAAGCGCAGTAACTCGTCTGGTTTTGTTTGTTTTGTTGCTAGTAGCAGGAGTTAGCGTTGTGCTCGTCAATAGCTAACTAGCGGTTCTGTTGTGTTTAATAACAGCATGCAACAATTTACATCCTTTAAATCTCTCTCTCTCTCTCACACACACACACACACACACACACACACACACACACACACACACACTCAGACACTCTGAACAGAGAAAGGCTTTACCCAGAAATGCTAATTTCATGACTAGCGAGTTAAAGACAAGCGCGATTCATCTTACTTAGCCGAGTGTCTGTGTGAGAGAGTGACAGGAGAGGAGATTTATGACTAAATTGCCGTGACCTCTGACCCCAGATCTGCCCCTGAGCCATCCGCCCCTGAGCAATCTGCCCAACCTGACTGCTACCCCGGAACGTAGTTAGCAATTAGCATGCTAATCACAGACATGTATGATATTGAGTAATGGACGCGCTCGGATCGAGGTGAAACGTGGATCATCAGAACCGAGAGGAACCCGAGGTCAAACAACACCCCCGCAGTGTGTGTGTGTGTGTGTGTAGAGAACACACAGAACAGAAAGAAATAAATAAAGAAGGAATGAAGGAACAGATGAATTAATGTATGTGAAAGAAAGAAAAAACAAGACTAAAAATGTTTGTAAATAAAAGTAAACAAAAAATTAGAAAAGAAAAAAAGATTTAACAAATTAAAGAAATAACAAAAAATTAATATGTGGTGAATAAAAACAGAAAATTAAAAAATAAAAAACTTAAAGAAAGAAAGAAAAAATAGATTTTTAATTATATTAAAAATCAAACAAACTGTAAAGAAAAAGAACAAAAAGAGTGAATAAATGGAAGGAATGAAGCAAGGAAAGAAAAAGTAAAGAAAGATATAAATAAATCTTTCTGAATAAATAAATGAAAGAAAAATAAGAAAGATGGAAATTAATTAAAAAAGATTATGAAATAATGAGTGAATGAGCGAATGTTGGTGTGTCTAGATGTTATGGCGTACGCATGCAGCGACTCTAGCGTTACTAGATGTGCTCGCGACTTCATTCACGGGGAATTTAACTGCACACTCACAAGTAAATTTTTTTTAAAAATGTTCATTGCCATCTGTAGGATTTTGAGATAAACCACAAAGGTCAATTTTTTTAGCATATAAGTGATATAACTGAAAACCCCATTAAAAATTGGTTCAGTAGTTTTTACGTGATGCACAAATAAATAAACAGACAAATATTCTAAATACCATCTTGATGTGTTCTATTACTCATCTTATATCCCCTCAAATCATTTTTTGCAAATATCTTCAATGTAAAGACCCGTCCACTTTACAGTGCTAATATACTGGGTGGGTCAAAAGTAGGGGCACGGTTAACACTTAAACATTTTTCCTTTATTAGAAATTTAGACTTTTATTTACATATATTATAATTACGTATTAGACATTTTACATTGAACATTTAATCTCTCATCTGCTCAAAGAGTCCACCTTCTTGACAATAATAATTTTTATATCTAAAACGTGATTGTGAAGGTGAAAAAAATAATAAAGTGACTGTAACCCTACTTTTGGCCTGTATGTATAGATTATTGTCCCTAGTGGTCAAACATGAGAACTGCAATAAGCAGTAACAGGTCCACTGGGTTAGGAGTCACACTGCCACATGACCAGGTTACCATTAGAAAAATACTTAATTTTCTTTTTTCAATTTCAACTTCAAGTGTGTGTGTGTGTGTGTGTGTGTCACTTTATCTTTGACTTTAACTAAATATCTGTACTCTTTTATTGTACAGTGGAACCTCGGATTGTGAGTAACTCGGTTTACGAGTCTTCGGCAAGACGAGCAAAGATTTTTAATAAATTTTGACTTGAAAAACGAGCCTGTCTTGGTTTACGAGTGCTGAGTATTTTTTTTAACGACACACACACAGGAGGAGGAGGAGTTTTACTGTGTAAGACAAGGTSAGGGAAGGGGCTAATTCCACACACACACACACACACACACACACACACACATACAAATCCACCACACCTGCACACACAAATGGAAATACTTATCTGTTGGGATTTATTTGAACTTTTTTTTAAAGGTAAAGTGCAGGTTAATTTGTTTTATTTTTACTTTATATATTGTATTAATTATTTTTTCTGTATTTATTTGAGTGGAACGAATTCTTTGAGTTTTCATTATTTCTTATGGGATGATTTGATTTGGTTTACAAGTGTTTTGGAATACGAGCCCACTTCTGGAATTAATTATGCTCGTAATCCAAGGTTCCAATGTATATACATTTATTCAGTATTACTCTTTCTATATTATACTTTTTTTTAATTAATGTAAATATTTGTCATGCCAATAAAGCACATTTGTATCAATGTGTTGTTATTGATCTCACAGTAGGTGGATGAGTGTACGAGTGTGTTTGTGTAACAGTGTCTTTATATAATGGTGTGCCTGTGTACAGGTGCGTTTGTGCACAGGTGCCTTTGTGTAACTGTGTGTTTGTATAAAGTTGTGTTTGTGTAAAGGTGTGTGTGAAGCTGTTTGTGTAATATTGTGTTTGTGTAAAGTTGTGTTTGTGCAAAGTTGTGTTTGTGTAAAGGTGTGTGTGAAGCTGTTTGTGTAATATTGTGTTTGTGTAAAGTTGTGTTTGTGAAATGGTGTGTATGAAATTAAGTTTGTGTAAAGTTGTGTTTGTGTAAAGTTGTGTTTGTGTAAAGTTGTGTTTGTGTAAAGTTGTGTGTGAGTTGTGTGTGAAGTTGTGTTTGTGTAAAGTTGTGTTTGTGTAAAGTTGTGTGTGAAGTTGTGTTTGTGTAAAGTTGTGTTTGTGTAAAGTTGTGTGTGAGTTGTGTGTGAAGTTGTGTTTGTGTAAAGTTGTGTTTGTGTAAAGTTGTGTGTGAGTTGTGTGTGAAGTTGTGTTTGTGTAAAGTTGTGTTTGTGTAAAGTTGTGTGTGAAGTTGTGTGTGAAGTTGTGTTTGTGTAAAGTTGTGTTTGTGTAAAGTTGTGTGTGAGTTGTGTGTGAAGTTGTGTGTGTGTAAAGTTGTGTTTGTGTAAAGTTGTGTGTGTGTTGTGTGTGAAGTTGTGTGTGTGTAAAGTTGTGTGTGTGTAAAGTTGTGTTTGTGTAAAGTTGTGTGTGAAATGGTGTGTTTGTGTAAAGTTGTGTTTGTGTAAAGTTGTGTTTGTGTACTCGTGCTCCTAGAGGAGCTGCATCAGTGAAGAACTTGTGAAAGTTAAGTGTTGTAATTAACCCTAAAGTGTTCACTCACACTGGGGGGTCTAAGTGTGTAATAAAGGAGAAAACACACACACACACACACACACACACAAACACACACACACACACACAACAACAACAACACCAACAGCAGCAGTGTCTCACATTCCAGATGTTACACGCTCCAGATGTTGCTTTCATTAAGAGACACAAAGCTGCAATCTGTTTTACCATTCTGGAAGGCCTGTGTGTGTGTGTGTGTGTGTGTGTGTGCGTGCGTGTGTGTGTGCACGCGCAGCTACTGCAGGTCAAAACAGTAAGATTAGGGCACACTGCACCCCACACACACCCCACTGATAAAGGACAAGAGGCCATCTGGCCCTGTGTGTGTGTGTGTGTCTGTGTGTGTGTGTGTGTAAGAGAGAGATGGTGAATGTATTTCCTTTGAAGAATGCAGTAATGGCTGAAGAGGTCAGCGTCATTAAATATTTAAACATTTATACACTATTTATTTTTCTCTCTCTCTCTCACACACACACACACACACACACACACACACACACACACACACCTTCTGTTCATGCCATAGCCGTTAATCTTTCTTCAATCAGAGTGATGCTGAAGGTGACCCTGCTCCAGGTTAGACCATCGGCCCCGCCCTAAGATATCCTGTGTTATTTAGAACCCCTGTAAAGCCCCGCCCACTTTTACAGCCCCCCTTCTGTTAGTGTCTCTCTGTTGTGTATGTCTGTGTCACACACACACACACACTACTGCAACAGGACAATTCACTCCCCTCGTTTAACTTTTCTATTAGAGGCCTCACTCCAGCTGTCACATCCTGATCCACAAAGTGTCTCTAACACACACACACACACACACACACACACACACACTGACAGACTGAACAGTCCAGTGCTGCCAGGTTATAACACACATTGTGTTGTTCTAGTTTGATTTGGTTTTGTTCTGTGTTCACTCTCACCTGGGGCATGCAGAGGAAAGTGAGGGAGAAGGGACAGGTGGGGGCGGGGCGGGGCGGGGCAGAGGCTGGACGAGGAGATGCAGAAACAGGGGAAAGGCAGTGGAGAGGTAGAGGAAGAGGACAATTCAGAGGCAGACGTAAAATCAGAGGCAAATACAGAGGAAGATGCGAGGTAAAGGCAGGGAAAAGGGTGAGGCAGAGGAAGGGGAGCCAGAGGGACAGATAGAGGCAGGGCAGAGGCAGTGTCAGGGGCAGAGGCAGTGTCTGTGTTGCCGCTTTGATGATTGACACTTGAAACTCTTTAATCTGATTTTCCAGCCATTTCATTTCATTTATTTATTTATTTATAATCTCTGATTCATTCTCTTTTCTCCTTTAAATCATTTGAATAAATTGTCCGTTTCTAATTCTGTTGTGATGTATTTATAACATTTGAAGCATGAGTGCTCGTCTGCGAGCCCCGACAGCAGCTCCGACGTCATCAGACGGAGAAAAACAACTCCTCACTTCTGTTTTCTCCTCCGTCTCACACGCCATCGCACACGATTAGGGAAATGTGAGAGAGGGAGAGAAAGGAGAAATGCAGATGTGTGTTGTGATAGTGAGTCATCTAATCGTCTGAGTTCTGCTGATTTCACACCAACGTAAAATCCACCAGCCATCGCTAGACATACATAAACACACGCACACACACACACACACAGGCAAAAACACATGCGCGTAAACACGGGCAGGTTCGCTGAGAGGTCATGGTGCTGCTGAGGTTATAGGGCTGTTGATGAGGAGCGTGTGTGTGTGTGTGTGTGTGTGTGTGTGTGTGCGTGTGTGTGTGTGTGTGATCAGGACGAGATCAGGTCGTTACCGTGGCGTCACTGGTCTGATGTTCCTCAGCTCTGATCCGCACAGATGTTCTGATTTGGCTCGACAGATCAAACGGTTCTGTCTTTGATCCAGATGTTACAGAGGTTTAAACACTCTGTGTGTAAACATGTACAGGTGAGTTTCCTCCGTCTGGATCTAAACATCTAACATACTGATCATCTGCCAACTACTCCAGTCTTTCTCGCTTCCTCTTCTTCCACAGAATCCAATCATCTTCATCACCGCGCTCGACTGGGCCTCACTCACAGAACAGAAAAAACAAACAGGGAAGATAGATGGACTGAGAGAGAGAGAGAGAGAGAGAGAGAGAGAGAGAGAGAGAGAGAGAGAACTTAAATAAAAAGAAAGAAACAAAGAAAAAAACAATTTTAGAAAGAATAAAAACAGAAAACCAAAACAAACACAAAAACAAAGAACAAAAGACAGATAGATAGATAGATAGATAGATAGATAGATAGATAGATAGATAGATAGATAGATGGATGAATAGATGAATAGATAGATAATCCTAGCCACATTAAGGTTTGTACACAATCCTCTTTCTGACTTCTCGTTGATTGGAGTTCATGAGTTCAGGTCATCATCATTTGCCTCCATGACTGTTTGACATAAATATGACTCAAATAATTATCTCTGGACTTCACAATAATTCCACTTCGCAATCATTTGACATCATGATCCAAATGCTAACTAGCCACAGTGGGCGGGGCTTGGGTTGCTTGAACGGTTGTAAGTCAGGACCTGGAGTATGGATTTTCCACAAAGCTCATAAAACCAGGTGGCACTGTGGCCTCAAACCTCCAGGGTCGAGTGTGTGTGTGTGTGTGTGTGTGTGTGCGTGTGTGTGTGTGTGTGTGTGTGTGTGTGTGTGTGTGTGTACCCTGGGATAGGCTCCAGACCTACAGATGTGCAGGATAGAGAGAGAGAGAGAGAGAGAGTAATAATGCCAGGTTTAGTCCAACCTTCTGAGATGGTAAGCAAAGTCTGGGGGCGTGGTCATTCATAGGGGTGGAGTTAAGTTAATGTAGTAGTGTTTCTACTGTATTTAGTGGATTATTGCATATGGAGCTGTGATCCAATCTCTTGAGGAGATCAGGGTGGGATTTCTTTACCCCTTACGCCAGATGTGAGCTCCAAGTGTCATTTTTCTCTGTGGTGGTGTTCTGATAATAATAATAATAATAATAATAATAATAATAATTCAGTCCGTGCACGTGATCAGTTTTGGATTTAAGACTATAATCCAGTGCAGTAACGGACAGATCTAACTGCTGCACTCGCTCGTGTGTTGCTCTACACCGTCTTGATAAAGTGCGTACCCCAGTGAACCGCCCCTCTCTGCCCCGCCCTGCCCCGCCCCGGCATCCTGTCGCGAGCAGCCTGAAAGCTAACGAAGGGTTTCACATATCACCTTCAGGCCAGGGAGCTCAAAAAACAAACAGCTTGTCATAATTAATATTCCGGAGAATGAGGAGCAGAGAAACACGAGCCGAGTGCACGAGGCCAAAGACAAAGCCGTCCCGTCCCGACCCGTCCCGGCCCGTCCCTCCGTGTCCTGTTGGGCTTGAGTAACGTTTTTCCTGTCAGAGAGTGAAAACCACATGGAGGGAGTAGAAATGAGTAATTGTTTGGAAGAGTATTAGTGTGTGTGTGTGTGTGTGTGTGTGAGAGAGAGTGTGAGTGTGTGCACACCACCTGGATTTAACGAACCCCGGTTTCATGCACAGCTGGAACGGTAAGATGACACAGCAGAAACTCCTCGTCTCATCCGTTATCAAACGCAGAGCGCTTCATTCCCAGCGGCTGCCGCGGTGATATCAGCGAGGTGCAGGAGTGGAGCGGCGTTCAGGTGCTCAGCGCTCAGAGGCAATAATTACCCCAGTGTGTCACGACGAGGTTACGACGAGGGTTAAGACGTGTAAGAGCTGACGGCCGGCAAAACATCACCAGAGCAAAACATGAGAGAGGAGACGGAGGTGGACTGGACTGGACTGGACTGGACTGGACTGGACTGGACTGGACTGGACTGGACTGGGCGGAGCTTAATTGGTTTATGAGATGTTGTGGGTGTAAATCAGTGAAACTGGAAATGAATCCATGTGGGTGTTTGATGTGAGGATTCACCTCGACTTGCCGCTTCTTATGTTTTTCATTTGCCACAAATTGACTTAATTTGACTTCATTATTTAATTTTCCACGAAAGTCTTTTGACTTTTCAATCACTCGAGTTTATCATCTGTTGTTTCACTTCTTGATCATTTGACTCAAATTATTGTCATTATTAATATAAACATTCTGCATTCCAAACTAAAACTAGTCAATTATTTCCTTTACTTTTACATAAATATATATAAAACAGGAAATTCAACAGTTAGTGAAATAAGTAAAGATTTAATGAAATACGTACAGTATATGTCTGGACTTTTAAATATAACTGTAAATAACGGTAAATATTTTTATAAGCTTGAAACAATATTGATTAGACATTTATATCCATATTTATAAATTATAATATCTATAGATCAGGTAATCTATTGCTAATGAGATATAAACTACACTGAGATAGTCATAGTTTACACGGCCTATATAAAAAAATAAAAAAGGTAGAGAGGTGAGGTTTATACAGTAAGTACATTGACACACACACACACACACACACACACACACACACACACATGGAATTTGACTGTGTTTGTTTTATTAGATATTTCATAAACTCGAGCTCCAGCCATGTTTTTCTCACCCGCGCTACAGCCGGCACCCGGACACATCCTAATGACCGTCACCCTGACCGTTATGATGCAACACCTTCCTATCTACAGTTCAGTCTCTATTACAACACACCTACAACAGAGTTTACACACACACTCACACACACACTGACTGTACGCACGTGTAGCCAAACATGTTTACGCTCAAACAGATGGAAATCTGATAGCGGTGATGCGCATCATTATGCAAATGAGCTCACTGTACTTCGACTCTCTATGTTTTGTTTAGAGATAAAATCACTTGGAATTTCAGCGTTCACACACTGCACACGAGTCACTTATCCAAAGGCCGTGGGGTGTGTCCTGGACAAACGTTTATGCATGTGTTACACAGGAATTACGTTTTTATTCATGGAATGTTTTTTTTTAATATTATGAAAAATATGAATATTACTTAAAGAGGCCTGATCTCTGTACAAGGCGAAATACTAATAACAGGTTAGACGTTTGGTCTGGTTTTAAGGTAAATACAAAACAAATAGACAAACAAAAACAGCCTGAAGATAATTTCAGCATCATTTTGTGGGTTTCATACATTTCCTTTTTTTCATGCAATGCTCAGAATATCTTACCAGCCAATCAGGACCAAGAAAATCTAATGTATTCAGCCCTGAATGAAGTTTCTGATGTGTAAAGTTGAGTCAAAAACATGGACACGGGGTAACATGGACACATGTGTGAGCCAAACAAGAGTTACTAGTGTAATGCTAAAACTATCAGAAAGAATATAAGTCACAAATAATCAAAATTAAAATTTAAAAAGGCATAAAGTGACAGAAAGTGGTGTGCAGGGCAGCGTTTTTTTATGACAAAGTGACAACAGTGAAAATAATAGTAACTTGACATAGTCTAGGCGTTTTGGTATAATATGTAATACTAAGAGTCTGGAGCAGCTGAAACGTGAGTCAGTTATGCAGGAGGCTCCGTGATGTATATAGCAGAAGAGCTGTAAGCCCAGACCTCCCAGTCCACACTGCCATGCCACTGTAGAGAGGTGCTGAAAAGCCGAATGGGTCTGAGGACAAAGGATTCCATACAGCAAGTTTTCTCAGGTCATCACGCGCCACATCTTTCAGACATATCATTAGACATACAGTATATATGAAGTTCATGCATCAGATTTCCAGCGGTTTACAACCTTTACACCAGACATCACGTTGGCTCGCTCTTCAGATTCCAGACGTTCGTGTAACAACATGTACTGTGGAAGGTTCTGATTGGTCAACTGTCAGCATTAAGACTGTAAGCTTTAGACTCAATGCTCCTGACACCATGAGAAAACCCTCTCAACATCATAAACAGACATTTTGGACTTGGTTACAAGCTGAAGGCAAACATCTGTACAAACAGCTATATCCACTATCCAGCTATTAAACTCTCCCCACACAGACACGGCATCGTCCAGAAACGTGGCATAAATTACCTCCCAAAAGTTCATCTGAACCCCAAGACAACAACCAAGGACCTGCAGACTGAGTCAAGAGCATCATTTATCTCCCAGTGAGACCTGCACTATAGTGCCAAACACATTCTCTCGCCTGCCTTCACCTGCATATGAACTTGAGTAACATCCAATTCTTAATCCACAGGGTTTAATATGCTGGTGGCCCCGCCCCCTCCGCAGCTATAACAGCTTCAAATCGTCTGTGAAGGCTTTCCACAGGGTTTAGGAGTGTGTTTATGGGACATTTTGACCGTTCTTCCAGAAGAGCATCTGTGAGGTCAGGCACTGATGTTGGACGAGAAGGCGTGGCTCACCGTCTCCGCCCTAATTTATCCCAAAGGTGTTCTGTGGGGTTGAGGTCAGGACTCTGTGCAGGACAATCAAGTCCTTCCACACCAAACTCTCTCATTCGGGTCTTAATGGACGTGCTTTGTGCACTGGTGCGCGGTCATGTTGGAACTGGTGTGGGGTTGTTTTAAAGATTTATGCTATTGCACATACCAAGACATTTTGGACAATTTCATTCTCCCAACTTTGTGTGAAATGTCATAATGTTGGGGGATTAAAGACTGGTGCTACTGGAAAAGAGGAACGTCTCAAAGGAGAGGGGTCAGACACGTCTCAGAGACATATTGTGATATTGTGATCTGATCGCTCAGGAAATCATCTGGAAGCGTGACGTCATTAAAGGACCAGCTAACTGACTGCGCTTATAAAGCCGAGCGGCGTCTGTGTGTCTCGGCGGCCCACTTGTGATCCACATTAAAGCCGCGAGGAAATCGAATCTCCAAGATGGAACAAAATATTTGACTCTCTTTAAAAAGCTAACACGGGTCTCACATGTGTGTGTGTGTGAGTGTGTGTTAACACCTTAGCTCAGATAAACACGTCAAACTTCCCATTTCACTCCTCCTCCAAACGTTCTGTTTTAGTGTCTATGTAAATGAGCTACTGCTGAGCCACGCCCCTTAGAAACAGCAAGCCAGGGGGGGAGTGGCTCTTCTTATATGACGTCACATTAGGGGGTGAAAATGTCTTGTTTAAAAAAAAAAGTTTGTTTGTTTGTTTGTTTGTTTGTTTGTTTGTTTGTTTGATTGATTGGTTGTTTGATTTGTTGTTTGGTTGTTTGTTCAGGCCCGGTGGAGATCCACCTGAACATCTAAACATGACTAAAAAAAGTCCATTTTTGCATAGCAGGTTCAACAAACAGTAAGCAGTGGAGCGGCATGACAAAGCCCACAAGCCGCGTCACAGCAGCTCTGTCAGGAGGAACGAGAGGAAGTTACACTGAAGTGTTAAACAAAGCTTAACGCGCAACCCGCTAAACGTCACTCTCACTGATAATCCAATACAGTGAGTAAATATCAGGAATAAACAGCCTGACTCTTATTATTGTGAAATGACATTTTATGAAAATAAAGTAACAGGAAGCGTGCATGTGGTGTGAAAATCTTTATTTGAGTAGATATTTGGTATCAGCAGTAGACGTGTAGATCAGACAGTGTGGATTAGTGAGTCAGACAGATCAGACTGGTGTTTAATAAGAGAGAAAATAAAGCTGCTTGATGAGGAGGATCTTATCAGAGTTCAGCCGTTCATCAGACACTACAGACACACTACTACTAGTGTGTGTGTATGTGTGTGTGTGTGTGTGTGTCCCTGCAGACTCCAGCTTCCTCCCAGCTGTAGCGCTTGATGTATGGCCGATTCACTGCTGCTTGTCAGTTACATATAAAAGCAGATGGAAGCGGCCCCGGGGACGAGGCTCTGTTAATTCAATTAGACTGAAAAATGGCGCACCGACCAGCGCCGAGGCCCCGAAGGCACACGGCCGTGATTGATCAGTCTCTCCACTCATCTGAAGCGAGGGTTCAGCCTGTTTCCTGTCATTCTCTCAGCCGGTGGCAGCAATCAGACACTTCACTCCACTGTACATGTACAAACAAATACAGATGAACAGACGAATTCATAACGATTAACACAAAATAAAACATTACACAGTGTAAGGATTTCCCATCAGGTTTACGCACACAATGTGAAAACGCAAGCGGAAATCCTTCATCCATCTTAATTTCTAATGACATTTGACATAATGACATCATCATTATCATTCCTGGGGAAAAAATCTGGTAAACTAATTTATGCTTGTTATAGATGAGATCGGCACAAGAAATAATAATAATAATAATAATAATAATAATAATAATAATAATAATAAACTCATAAAATTATATTTCATTTATGTATTATTTTTTATGTATTATGTAATATTTTATTAACAAAATGTAAAAAAAAAAAAAAAGATTTGTAACATCTTACACATAACTGCTAAGAATCACTTCAACAATAAAAAAAATGCATAATTTATTTACAAAAATATTTTTTTTTTTTTTTAAGTTTTTATATTTGACTTTATATGTAGAAAATGTCTTGAAAATGATGACGATTTTTTTTATTTAATTCTTTATTTAAAGTCGTTTTCTGGAAAACAAAACAACAACGAGTTGTTTCTAATGAAATTCTACTGACGTAAATCTTTTATCTCTAGATAAAATGATCTTATGTTCTGATAATCTATGTCCTACATAAATAATTCAAGAAAATTCTGTTACATGGTCTCAATTTACACACAATTTCATAATAAAAATATTTCCAATGACATTTTTATGACATTTTATATATTAATATGTTTGCTATTACCAAATTAAAAACAATACAAGATAAATGTACAACAGTAAAGATAAAGTACAGTATGTAGTGTATAGACCTT
>QMIH01000688.1:183473-193966 GCA_003987875.1 Clarias batrachus | reverse complement strand
CACACACACACACACACACACACACACACGCACACACACACACACACGGTCCTTCTGTCAGAAATCAGTTCCCCACATCGTGTCTCCTGAACAAAGACAGCACTGAGCTCATGCTGGGAGAAAGTGTTGATCAGGATTATACACACTGAGGTCACTCACACACACACACACACACACACACATGTGTTAGAGTGTATTAGACAATAAATTTTAGATTTGTCCAGTATTCGGGTAAAATCTAGAGGCAGCGTGACTCAGGGGTTCTGCGTCGGGGAGACGCTCCGGGTCGGTTTAACCAGCAGGACATCAATGTTTTAAGAGGGACAGAAGGCCATTGTAAGACGAGACAACGGGTTCATTCGATAAGGCCGAACAAAGACGTGTTGTCAGAGTGTGTGTCCGATCTTTACCTTGGTCTGTAAACTGAAGACTGTGACGGAGACACACACCACCGCCGTTATTCCCATAGCTAAGAACACGGCCTTCGTCTCGTAATAACTAGAACCACAAAGGATGGGGAAAGATTTAAACACGTTCATCAACACTCTCATCCATTTCAGTTTTACTAACAGACCTGAGAGTCGAGTCAGGTGACTGAGCACAGGATCTAGTCACATTAAAGAGCAACAACACAATGCATGTAACAGGACTATTAAACGTATAAAACCCTCATGTACAAGAGGAAGTGTCACATGAATCACATTCAGAGTTCACACACACCCGGAGGGGGTCAACAGGTTCTATTCATTTATTACAAATAAATAAATATCCAATTTTACTATCCATTAGTGTTCAGGCCCATCACTTGGTGCTTGGTTAAGCTCCTTAGAGATCCGGACTGCGCCGGACCTGCGCCCTACTGACTTCACTGGGCTTCATTAGGACAGAGACGCACCCGTGTATGTAAGGTCTCACAGTAGACTGTGTATGAATGAAATATGAAATATAATCAAAACAAAGCCATGAGGTCGAGAGAATTATCTGTAGACCAGCGGAGACAGGATCACTGGGTTCAGGTCCGGACTTGGACGCTTGTTCTTAATCCACTCCTGTGAACCATCATCACAGCCTGAGATCCTGAGAGGTTTTCACTCAGGATAGCTCTGTATTTGATCTGCATCCATTGTTCCCTCTACACCGACTAATACCAACCCCCCCTGCACCCCCCTCGTCCACAGCATGATGCTGCCACCACCGTGTCTGACTGTAAGAACGGGGTTAATAAGACGATCTGCAGTGCCTGAGTATCTCATGGTCTGCGAGTGCTTCAAGCGCACCCAGCCGAGTGTCATATGACTTTTAGTGAGATACGGTTTGTGTCTGAACGCTGATTGGTGGAGTGCAGCAGTGACGGCTGTCCTTCTGGACGTCTCTCCCTTCTCCACAAGGGAACTCAGGATCTCATTTATTCTGACCCGTAGGTTCTTGGTTCCCTCTCTGACCAAGGCCCTTCTGAGCAGATATTCCAGATCTGTGTAGACTGTAGGTTTTTCCCAAACTCTTCCATTTGAGAACGATGGAGGCCATCGTGCTCTTCAACACGTCCAATCCTGCAGAAGGTTTTCTGGTCTTTTCTGTGTCTTGACACAATCCTGACTCGCAGGTCCACAGATGATTCTCGACCTCAACCACAATCGAGTGTGAGACATGGACAGGTGCGTGTCCGTCCCAATGATGTCCAATGAAGTCAGTTAGGCACAGGTGGACTCCAGTCAAGGTGTAGAAGCATCTCAAGGTGCACCGATCGGAGGAGGATGTGCCGAAGGGTCTGAATGCTTATGGAAATAGAATATTTCAATCTTTATTTTTTAGTAAATTAACAAATAACTATAAATATCTGTTTGTGTGTGTGTGTGTGTGTCTAACCTTGCTAATGCTCCTGCCATGTACGACATGGCGAGTGTCTGTGGGAGAGACAAACAGATTTAGCCTGGCACATTTCTACACCTACACTCGATTACCAGAGAACAGAGGAACAACACAGTCACCGGCAGGAAAACAGAAATATTCTGGCTAAAACATTCAGACATTCTGTCGTCCTACAGCCTGACCTTCAGTATCGCTTAAACACTTACAAATATGAACAGGAGGACCAGATTCACAGGAAACCGTCTCCTGTGACAGAAAGAGAACTTTCAGTATACGAATAAACACACAACAATAAATCAATCTTAACTACAGGAGAGGTGCAGGAAAGTTTTGACACCCCGTCAGCTGAGACATGATGGCTGAAACTGTCGTCTCCGTCATTAACCTGCAGGTTTTTAAGCCACAGAGAGGCATGCTACTATAGAGTGCCAAAACTTTTGCACCTGCTTTTCAGAACCTGATCCAGAGAAATATAAACTTACCTCGCTTTTTCACTGCACACCAACACGAGGTATATGGGGAAGAACACACCGCTGTGGAGGAAAACACACCGTCACATAGTACATCATCATCATCATCATCATCAGGACGCGCTTTCACTTTGTGTGTGTAAATAAATAACCTGCACTCACAAGGACAGCCAAAGAATCACAGGATACTCGATGACGAAAACACGCACAGGATCACTGTAGGACATAAACACACGTGTGTCATGTGTGTGTGTGTGTGTGTGTGTGTGTGATGGCGTGTTGTGTTTTCAGTCTGTTAGTTAACGATACTCACACAAACGTGAACACAGCTATGATGGAGGTTGTGAATAACAGCTGGGCCGCCAAAATAAGATAAACCTGCAACGACACCGACGACACACACACACACACACACACACACACACACACACACACACACACACACACACAGCTTCAGCTGCACTCAGTGTTTAACACTCTTCAGTACTGATAGTCCAAACCTGGCTTCAGAACGTCTCACCTTTCTGATGAACGCGTGTCGGATACTTTGATTTTCCAAAAGTTCACCTGAAACAAGAACAAACAGCGTAGGCGTTACTTTTAATGATTGTTTTTTGTGTGTTTCATTTCTAAAATGATTATCAAGGTGATGCGTTCAGTTTGATAATGAACTGACTCACGTCCTAAAGATTTGATTCGTAATGACATAAAGAGCCGGTGCTGTAAAGCGGCAGGTAATCAGAATATTACATGTCCAAGGGACCCGGAATCTCTAGCGCCACCCCTGGTGATAAATAAAACTACAGCAGTACCTCGGCATACGAACTTCCTCACAAATGTTCTTTTTTCAAGAAATGCGTCTCGGCTCGGCCAATCAGCTCTCTCTAGACCTCCGGCTGCGAGAGGTTACAGCACCACCCGGGATTCGAACTGGCGATCTCCGGATGATAGTCAGGGGCGTCTGTGAGCTCACGCAAAGGAGGGAGCAGATAGCGCTGTACTCCGAGTGTGTTACGCCGCCCCCAACGGTGCGCGAGCGAGCAGTTCGAAAAGATGCGGTCGGCTGGCGTCACGTGGTTCGGTGGAAACACGTGATAGTCTTCGGCCCTCCCGGCTGAGTGGTAGTAGTAGCCTTAATGTGGCGCCCCCTAGTGACGGGGAGGAATTGGACACGACTAAATTAGGGAGAAAATCGGGGAAAAAAAAAGAAATGCGTCTCGGCATACGAAGCATTTTTTGGCATATGAGCAGCCGAGCCGATCCAAACCGAACACCGGCTAAGTTGCGCCTACGTCCGGGAGCCGATCGGAACGTGTTTGCGTCAGTAGAAAGCCAAGTGAAGTGAGTTTATGTTTTTTTTTTTTTTTTTCAGTTTGTGTTAGATTTAGTGAAAACGTAGCACCATATGGATCACAAGAATGTCAGCGAGAAGAAAAAGGAGCCGCTTTCAGTTTGGGTTTTAAAGCAGCCGGTGCCAAGAGGAATCATAAATTAATGTTAAGTGAGGTGGAAAGGCTAGAAGCTTAGGAGCAGGGTTCAAGTTGTTTTACCATGGTGTGGATGGGAATGGAAATGGAGTAGGAGTTATCCTGAAAGAGAAGTTTTTAAGGAATGTTCCGGAGGTGAAAAGAGAATCAGATTGGTTGATAAGTCTGAAATTGGAAACTGATGGTGTGATGTGCAATATTGTTAGTGGTTAAGAGAAGAAGAAATTCTGGAGTGAGTTAGATGAAGTGATGCAGATCATTCCCAGAGGTGAGAGAGTGGTGACTGGGGCAGATTTTAATGGACGTGTTGGGGGAAGGGAACTGAGGTGATGAGACTGTGATGGGCAGGTTTGGTCTTCAGGACAGGAATGTAGAAGGACAGATGGTGGTGGACTTTGCAAAAAGGATGGAAATGGCAGTAGTGAATACTTTCTTCCAGAAGACGCAGGAACACCGGGTGACGTTTCAAGTCAAGTCACATATAAGAGCGGAGGCAGAAGCGCTCAGGTGGACGACATCTTGTGTTGATGTTGTAATCTGGAAGAGATCAATGAGTGCAAAGTATTGGTAAGGGGAGAGTGTAGCCAGAAAACACAGGATGGTGGTGTGTAAAATAACCTCTGGTGGTGAGGAAGGTTAAGAGGACAAAGGCAGAGAGGGGGACAAAGTGGTGGAAGTTGAAAAAGGAAGAATGTTGTATAGTCTTCAGGGAGGAGTTGAGACAGGCTATGGGTGGTCAGGAGATGCTTCAGTTGACTAGACAACTACAGCTAAGGTGATCAGGGAGACAGGAAGTAGGGTACTTGGTGTATCATCAGGAAAGGGAAAAGTGGACAAGGAGACTTGGTAAAGGAAGTAAGTCCAGGAGTGTATACAGGAGTACAGTGTGGACAGGAGTAAGCGTAAGCTGAAGGTAGAGGTGGCAAAGGCCAAACAAAGAGCATATGAGGACTTGTACACGAGGTTGGACAGTAAGGAGGGAGAAGTGGATCTGTACAGGTTGGAGAGGCTGAGAGATAGAGATGGGAAGGATGTGCAGCATGTTAGAGTGATTAAAGATAAAGATGGAAATGTACTGACAGATGCCAGGAGGGTGATGGGAAGATGGAAGGAGTACTTTAAAGAGAAAGGCAGTTGGTCCTGATGACATACATGTGGAGGTGTGGAAGTGCTGAGGAGAGGCTGCAGTAGAGATTCTGACTCGTCTGTTTAACCAGATCTTGGTGAGTGAGAGGATTCCAGAGGAATGGAGAAGAGTATTGGTGCTGATGTGTAAGAACAAGGCAGATGTGCAGAGCTGTGACAACTACAGGGGAATAAAGCTGATGAGCCTTACAATGAATCTTTGGGAAAGGGTAGTGGACACTAGGTTAAGGGCAGAGGTGAGCATTTGTGAGCAGCAATAAGGTTTCATACCTAGAAAGAGTAGAACAGATGCAGTATTTGCTTTGAGGATGCTGATGGAGAAGTACAGAGAAGGTATTAGGGAGTTGCATTGTATCTTTGTAGATTTAGAGAAAGCATACAACAGAGTGCCGAGAGAGGAGATGTGGTGTTGTATGAGGAAGTCTGGAGTGGCAGAGAAGTATGTTAGCGTGGTGCAGGACATGTATGAGAGCTGTAAGACAGTGGCGAGATGTGCTGTAGGTGTGACAGAAGAGTTCAAGGTGGAGGTGGGTGTGCATCAGGTATCGGCTCTGAGCCCCTTTTTGTTTGCTCTGGTGATGGACAGGATGACAGATGAGGTTAGACAGGAGTCTCCATGGACTATGATGTTTGCAGATGACATTGTGCTTTGTAGCGAGAGCAGGTGGAGGAAAATGCAGATAGGTGGATGTACGCGCTGGAAAGCAGAGGAATGAAGGTTAGCTGTAGCAAGACGGAATACATGTGTGTGAATGAGAGAGACCCAGGTGGAACGGTGAGGCTACAGGGAGCAGAGGTAAAGAAGGTGCAGGACTTTAAGTACTTARGGTCAATGGTCCAGAGTAATGGTGAGTGTGGAAAGGAGGTGAAGAGGAGGATAAAGGCAGGTTGGAACGGGTGAAGAAAAGTGTCAGGTGTGCTGTGTGATAAAAGAGTATCAGCGAGAATGAAAGGAGAGGTGTACAGGACAGTGGTGAGACCAGCGATGCTCTACGGCTTAGAGACAGCGGCACTGAAGAAAAGACAGGAGGCAGAGCTGCAGGTAGCGGAGATGAAGATGTTGAGGTTCTCTTTGGGTGTGACAAGGATGGAGAGGATTGAGAATAAGTTCATCAGAGGGACAACCCATGTTAGATGTTTCAGAGGTAAAGTCAGAGAGACCAGATTGAGGTGGTTTGGACGTGTTCAGAGAAGAGATTGTGAATATATCTGTAGAAGGATGCTGAGGTTGGAACTGCCAGGCAGGAGACCAAAGAGGAGATTTAAGGATGTAGTGAGAGAGGGCATGAGATTAGTTGTGGTGAGAGAAGATGCAGAGGAGAGGGTTAGATGGAGGCAGATGACTCGCTGTTGGAACCCCTGAAAGGGAACAGCCGAAAGGCAAAGAAGAAGACATTATTTCCTTCGGGAAAATGCGTTTCACAATACAAAATTTAGAACCTTAAGAACTCGCTGGAGAGGATTAAATTCTTATGCCGAGTTATTCAATTCAATTCAATTCAGTTTTATTTGTGTAGCGTTTTAACTATTGTTATTGTCGCAAAGCAGCTTTACACAATCAAAGAAATGATGGACGTTTGTATGAAATGTGAATGTGAATGAATGAGAAGGATCAGATCGTCTCTGATGAATGAGCTCAGGAAGAAACCTTGAGAGGAACCGGACTCAACACGGAACCCCTCCTCATCTGGGTGATAACGGTTCTGCTGTGTATGAAGTGCAGAATAATTTGCGTAACACCTCATCATATACGTATATAAGTACAATTAAGGAGTTCCTGATGTTTTGAATCCTGAGATAAATCCTCATGATGTGTTTTTATTGTACGTGTGTGTGTGTGTGTGTGTGTGTGTGTGTGTGTGTGTGTGTGTGTGTGTGTGTGTGTGAGAGAGAGATGTCCCTGTACCCAGGTTGGAGGGAGGCGGTGATGCTGAGGACGTGTAGGTGGGAATAACGGACAGCGCCCCCGGTGCTGGTTCTCCTGGTCCATGCCATACTGTAGTGGGGAAGGTGTAAGGGGCAAAACCATAACCGCCCCCATGTGGAGGAGCAGCGTATTGCCCCTCCTGCCGAGGATAAGGAGAACTCTGGGACTCTTCATAACTCGGGGGATCAGACTTACGCATGATGAGGATGATGATTCTGTGAAAGTCACAACGCTGTGATGAGAAGTAGATTAAGTGTTGAGCATAAATACCAGAAACACCACGGTGGACTAACAGGGTCATTCTACAGAAAAGGTGCAATTTGGGTCATAAAAATCTCCAGAAATCTTTTTCTTTACCAACAGTAAATTATTTTAAAAACAAAAAGTCACAAAAAGTAGAGTTTAATGCATTATTACATCAATTTAAATACTGGTGTTATTTCTCTGGCGTTATGACAATTTAGAGAAAAATCTGACCTATATTGACGAGGCTCTTCACCTAGTGACCTCTGACCCAGGAACAAATTCAAATGATCAAATGTATTTCAAAATAAATACTGTTAATAATACTGTAACATTTCGTGTCATAGTTTGTGGCGACTGATATTTATTTCATATAATTAATTATAGTCAATTATTGTTGCAAGAATTTATTCTATTCTTCCAATTATCATTGCATAACAGATTATGTTATATTAATTACATGATATTATATTATTGTGACTTATTTCATGAAAAAAATATCTTTAGATGAAAAGTAAATGCTCCCACTTCCATTGTAGTGACAAGACATTTTCCTTGAACCTGCCTTTACAAAAGCACGGGGAGAACACACACACACACACACACACACACACACACACACACACACAGAGGTGGGAATCGAATGGAGGTGCGAGGTGACAGTGCTAACCCCTACACCACCGTGCTGCCCTGGAGTATCTATTTATTTTTAATTAGCTGCTGCTGGTAATTAATTAAAAATGGTTGCCATGGATACTGTAACGGTTTTAAAGGGTTAGTGTGTTATGGTGTGTATCTGTGTTTAGAAAGGCGGCTTCTGTCTTACACCTGTACACTACTGAGGGGTGTGTGTGTGTGTGTGTCATTACCGCTTACACACTTACACACTTATATATATATATACAGTATGTACAGTAAACACAGCACACACACAGTCTAACACTTATATACAGAATATCTCTGTGTGTGTATATATATATATATATGTTCGAGTATATATACACTGACGATACAGAAAGTCACTTCAAACAGTTTTCTCCCTTTTCATTAAAATAAAGTTACATTTGTATATGTAGTTATAAAATGATAAAAGTTTAGGACTAAGCTACACTGTATCATTCTATTGATCAGCAGGTATTGACAGTGTGTGTGTGTATGTGTGTGTGTGTGTACACTCACCGCAGGAGGAGAGCTCGCTGCTGTTCTACACGCGCGCGAGTTCAGTGACGTCTGTATCTGAAGCTCCGGTCCAGGGCGGGGAGCGACATGTGATGTGACCCATATGACGTCACAAACGACGCGACCAATCAGCGCGGGTAAAGCTGGTTTATATTGGACACATTCTCCACACGTTCCTCTGTTCATCAAGAAATACTGTTACTCTGGAGCGGACAGAGACCCGAGTGTGTGTGTGTGTGTGTGTGTGTGTGTGTGTGTGTATCTCCTCCCGAGTCCACCTGCGTGCGTGCGTGTGTGTGTGTGTGTGCAGTGTCCGCCCCGCGGGGACTCCGTGTGGGACCGGGTGGACGTGCAGGACCTCAGTGGGAGACTCCGGACATGACGTCACCTCCAGCATGGATTATTTATTTGATTGTTTTGCTTAATTAATTCTTGATTTATATTGAAGAAAAAATTGCTGTAGAAGTTACACATGCAAACCAGACGCGCTATAATAGACTATAATCCAGTTTATTATTTATTAACTAAAACCAGTAGATTGTTACAATTCAGTTTGTTACATTTTAATATTTATTTATTTATTTATTGCAAAACAATGGACAATAATATTTTTGTTTATGTGGGTTACACATGTAAAACTAATTTTACTATTATTTCTAAGAACTATCTTTTTCTTTAATATTTATTTGGATCAAATAAATACATGCATGAATAAAAAGAAAGAAAGAAACCTTCCGTCCCCTAGTGTGTGATTGACAATAATCATGAATCAGTTAAACAAATAAACAAACAGACAAATAAATAAATAATCCTCACTGCATTCTGAGCCTGATGTCTGAGCTGTGAGGTGACCTCCTGTGACCTCAGCAGACTCTCACACTGTAGACTGGTGCTGCACTTTTCACACGGCCCCTTACTGACAGTCTGACCTCCATCAGGCTTGAACAGGAGGAGATCTACACATATGAGTTATTGAGGAATGTGTAGTGAACAGAGGAATGTGTAGTGAAAGTCCAATACGAACCAACTTTACCAGCGGAGAGAGAGAGAGAGACAGTGAGAGAGAGAGAGAGACGGTGAGAGAGAGAGACGGTGAGAGACAGAGAGAGAGAGAGGGAGACAGAGAGAGACAGTGAGAGAGAGAGAGAGACAGTGAGAGAGAGAGAGAGAGAGACAGTGGGAGAGAGAGACGGTGAGAGATAGAGAGAGAGAGAGAGAGAGAGAGAGAGACAGTGAGAGAGATTATTAATCCTGGAAAAAATTCCATTTATAAGTGGATATCTGATTTCAGTGTGAGAGGTTTTGTACACTTCAGGAAAAGACATACAGTATTACATGTTATTGTCATTATATTATCATATAGATCAGTTATTAAGTTAAGGGAGGGGCAATTACTTTTTATTTTATTTTTTTTACTTAGGAACAGGTAGGTTTGGGCTGTTGTTTTCCATTAATAAATGAATCCATGATTTAAAAACTGCATCTTGTATTTACTCAAGTTATCTTTCTGTCATATAAACGTTTATTTAATGATCCCAATCATAAGTGTGACAAATATGCAAAACAAACAAACAAACAAACAAACAAACAAACAGGGAGGGGCAAAAACTTTTCAAAGCTCTTTCTCTCTACACACACACACACACACACACACTGAGAACTGTTAATAATGTATGAAATGACTGTGCTGCGGTGTTAGACAACATTTATCCACTATATTTTATCCACTATATTTTATCCACTGTATATTTTGGATGAAAGAACAGTCCAGGTGAGAACAGGCTGAGAGATAAAGTACAAATAGAGACTCCACAGGGAGGTGTGCTGGGGCCGACACCGTTCACAGCAATGATAAAGGATATATTTGATAACATTCCAAATGGTGTAGGGAATCCCTGTGTGCAGGCGATGGAGCGCTCGGGAGTGACACATAACTCAGATAAAGTGCTGACATTTACAAGAGAGAAAATCAGAGACTGTCAGGTTACTTTGAGTAAACTCTGGAGAAGGTTGAGAGCGTTCACTTTCTGTGAATACACTTTATGTTACAGATGTGTGTAAGTGTGGGTGGTGAGCTGGTGACAGGGTCATGCTGGGGAAAAGTTCACTGATGCACATGTGGAGTGAAGGCTGGAGTGTGTGTGTGTGTGTGTGTGTGTGTGTGTGTGTGTG
>QMIH01000688.1:168161-178396 GCA_003987875.1 Clarias batrachus | reverse complement strand
GTGTGTGTGTGTGTGTGTGTGTGTGTGTGTGTGTGTGTGTGTGTGAGTGTAGTGCCTGACAGTATTGCAGAAATATACAAATAATTAGTGTTTTGTAAATATTGGCTTTGATAGTGTATGTCTGTATGTCAGTATGTCCGTGTGTGTATCTGTGTGTGTGTGTGTGTGTGTGTGTGCACGCTCAGAACGCTTTGATACTCGAGATCAAAAGATGATGAATATCAGACGATATTTCAGCGTTCAGTGTTCATTTCCTGATCGTTATCTAGACGAGTTGAGCGTCTGAGAGCATGGCAGTGAATATTGAATGAGCAGAAGTATTGGAACGGGCCAGAAGTTGATTTTCTTTTGATTTCCTTGAACTGATGTTTTACAGAAGAACAACCTCAAGAGTTTGGAGCACAAGGTTTCCTTTATTTTGGACTCTGAGCCTGTATTTCCTACATGTCTCAGAATAGGAGGACATTGACGCACTTTTGGTCCTACTTTTGGGAGTAATAGCTACTTATCAAGATTCTTAAAATAGGAAATCCCTCCCATCTCCACCAAAATGTGTCCTAACTGGTTAGGAGTAGAGAGCAAATGGCTTTCTGGCAGCGACACGAGCTGATGAGACGTTTTATCGACACTGAGTGTCCCAACGTCGCGTGCGGTCTGTAACCGGTCCTCTAACGGACACCTTTTTTTTTTAGTAACAGTGAAGATGCAGCTTTGAAAGTGAGACACAGTCGAAAGGGTTGGAAATAATACATTAAACTTCGCTCTTACAGCTCCACAGATCATACACAGATTCATGTGTGTGTGTTCCAGAGTGTGATGCTACCAACACCATGCTGAACACCTGCTCCAGTCTTCTTGGTCATCAGCACCTCGTCTGTACTCCTCCAAACACACCTCCGGTCTGAACTTTCCTTCAGCAGCCTTTTTATTTGTCCACGCGGGCCACTGTGAACTCGAGCTGAACTTGAAGGTTCTGGACTTTTGGAGCAGGAGCTTCTTTCTTTCTTTCTTTCTTTCTTTCTTTCTTTCTTTCTTTCTTTCAGTTCATGGTGATGTCAAACTGGTTTGACTGGAGGCAATCCATGTCAGCATTGTGCCTCAGTGGTTCCTGACCATCAGAACCAGTTTCAGTTTAAGTGTGTGATGATTTCAGGAGACCTTTAATAAATGAAACCCTGTGCTCGTGTGGTTTTCTTCTGTTAAAGCTCCATCACCATGAGTGAAGTTCAACTTCTGATCTCAGATGTCGTAAAGTAAATTAACATCTCATTTAGTATTTGTTTGCATAACTCGCTTGCAATAACTGCATCAAACTGTTAAACCCCTCCCTTCTCCAAAACACTTCCATATATTAGACTAGATGGCCAATAAGGACAAAAGTAATGGCACCCTATAAACAGTGTAGGGGTTGATGATGCGCCGCCATGGCTGAGCTGCATTAGCGCAGGATTTACAGCACGCTTCATTATGAACGCTTTTTGTTTGTGTAAACGTTTGTTGCAGAGATGAGCAATGTAACGGCTGGCAGAGAGCCGAGGTGATCCGTCTGGAGCAGGACATTTTCACGGCTCTGGCGGCTCAGGAGAAACTCTACGTGTACAAAACCGACCGATTCTGGAGTCAGATTAAATCTGCAGGGTGAGACCATCATCATCATCATCATCATCTGCTGTTCTAGCCTTGATTTAGTATCTTCTTGTTTCCCTGTAAATTGTGTGTGTGTGTGTGTGTTTGTGAGAGAGTGTCATAGTATGATCTAGTACTAGAGATTGATTTCAACAAGGTCTTATACCTGCAAAAACAAGGGAAGAAAAAAAATGCTAAAAATAAATATAATTACAAAGCAACGATTATCGGGTCCAAGCACCTGTGCACGGGCACAGTGGGCACATGCCTATAAAGGGAAATTGCCAATACCTTTATGACATAACATATATAACATTCATAACTATCTAATTATATATAGCTAAGGAATTATTTGTCACTTTTTGCCATAAGTTTAAGGCCTTGTCACGGCTGAACCGTTTGAGGAATCAAAAACCCCTTCGCAATTTTGTATCCTCAATGTCTCGAGATAATATCGACCTGGTTTGGTGGTGATGGTATAAATCCCCTAGGAGGAGTATATCAAATTCCATTGGGTGCATTTTCAAACAACCCAAAATAACTGACTTCCTGTTGAGTCATGACACCCGTAGCGAAAGTTGTTCAGCTCGATGAGATCTAAAAAGGTTTTACGTGCAAGTGTGAATGAACTATGCAGCAAAATCTCATGTGAAGGCCCTGAGCCACGCCCAGCCACTCAGGTGTCCTATTGGCAGCAGATTCCAGCCTGTGTGCTGAGTTTCATGACTTTAGAGCATGTTAAGACATCTAAAAAGCCCTCACACACTCGGCACTATCAGAGCTATGATGTCATTGTGCTGATTGTTTGGGCTTTAATTAAAGACAAGAAAATGCAAAGTGAATGCTCTAATCCAGCAGAGGGCGCTGTAAGTGCTCCTTGTTTCTCTTTGACTTTCTGTCCAAATTTGTTGTAAGTTAGACCCGAATCAGCAATACAGAAGTCCTGAGAAGGACTAATCGGTTCCGGGGGGGGAAATAATCTGTAGAACAGAATAAACGACTGTAGAGCTTTACACCGTGGTCTGCTACCATCAGCTGTTAACGCACCCACCATCAGGGGGCAACATAACACATTTGGAGGAAAGCGCTATCCACTCAGTTCTGCTTGTGTGAGCTCACAGACGCCTATGAAGCCTAGTGTCACCACCCCTCCCCCGAGAGCATGACCGATCTGCACCCTAAACTCGGTACCTAATACAGGATTTTAAAAAACAAACATTCAAACTGTTTTTAGATCTTAAACTCATCATTTTGTGTCTCTCTTTTTTCAGATCAGCGATCTACGCCAGTCGTCTGTATCTAAACCAGTACCACAAGACCCATCCTGAGAGGCTGGCCACCAGTAAGGACGGGGGACCCAAAATAATCGGTAAGTGTTTTTACTGCTGGAGCACGCACACACACACACACACACACACACACACACACACACACACACACAGTGTATATTATATAATGCAGGTTGAAACACCAGCGGCAGAATATTTATTAATGCAGATATGTCTGGTTTTTAGGAAATGTTTACGTCCACCCGACCGCTAACATCGACCCCACGGCTGTGGTGAGTCCCCGCTGTAAACACACTCATCTATACGAGGTGTAATTAGTGTTACCGTCATGGGGAAAAGAAAGTACACGCTCCTGTGAGCTCTGGACACATGACTGAGGGCTTAAATATTATAATACATGAGCCATGGTCACATGACCAAATACTTTAATATTAAAAATGTCATGTGACTAGTCATATGACTGAATGTTTACATATTATAATGAGCCATGGTCACCTGAGTGCGGACTTCAATATTATAATGAGCTCTAGTCATGTGACTGCAAAGGTGCGAATTCACTGATAAATGAAAATACAGTGACTGGGCTCATGACTAAATATTTAATTATTATGATAAGCCCTGAGTCATGTGACTGAGTACTTAAATATTACAATGAGCCCTGGTCACTGTCTTTGCACCTTTTCTGTCAACAACTAATAAAAATAATAGTAAAAATGAAAAAAAAAAACAAGTGAATCTGTGAACCCAGGTGTTTTCTGTAATAAGTACACTATACTAACAGTGAGTAGGAGAGTCATTAGTAAAGAAGTGCACGATGGTTCTTTCCCCCTGACTGTACACTGTACACGCTCTGCTCAGTAACATCACGTCGAGCTGCTCTGATGAGAACTACAATGATTCGTGTCTGTAATGAGAGAATCCAAAGGAAACGGGACTAATTATGGTTTGTTCCCACAGTTGGGTCCGAACGTATCCATAGGGACCGGAGTGACGATCGGCGCCGGGGTTCGAGTCAGAGAGTCCATCATCCTCCATGGAGCCACCTTACAGGCATCTCACTGGTTTTCTTGCTCTCCATGTTCCTAAGTGCTGCCTGTTATGAGTGCAGTATGGACACGTGCGCATTAGGGCTGGGAGACACATAACATAACATATAGCATAGCATAGCATAACGTAACATAACATAATAAGATGTAGTATAACATAACATATAACATAACATGTAACATAACATCATAACAACACGTAACATAACATATAACATAACATGTAACATAGAACATGTAGCATATAACAACCTATAGCATGTAACATAACATGTAACAGCATAACATGTAACATAAGATAATATAACATATAGCATACCATAACATGTAACATAACACATAACAGAACATGTAACACACAACATGTAACGTAACATAACATGTAGCATAGAACATAGAGCATAACATGTAACATAACATATAACAATATAATGATATAACATGTAACATGACATTGTAACAACATGTAGCATAACATAACATGTAGCATATAACATGTAGCATATAACATAACCTATATAGTACATGTTATATGTTGTTATATGTTATGTTATAACATTACATATATGTTGCATATAACATGTAACATATCATATAACATAATATAATATGACAACATAACATGTAACATATAGCATAACATAAAACATGACGTAACATGTAACATAACATTTCACAATACACTGTTCTGTCATAGAAATAATGATAGTGTTTTCACTTTTTTAAAAATTTTGTTAGCAAGCAGACTTTGTTAGTGAACCTGTATATCGTGTGTCATTATAAAGAAATGTTATTAAGAACTGTTAAATAATATTTTAGTTGTTTTTCCACCTTTAAGGTTGATGTTTTTAAAAATATATATATTTGTCCTTTCTCTGAAGTGGCACAAGTTCAGCGCTCACATTTTACTACAGAACACAGTGTGTGTAACAACAAAACCTCACTAACTGTCTGTCTGTGTGTGTGTGTGTATGTGTGTGTGTGTGCCTGCAGGACCACAGCTGTGTGTTAAACAGTGTAATCGGGTGGGACAGCACCATTGGGAAGTGGGCGAGAGTGGAGGGAACCCCGAGTGACCCGAACCCTAACGACCCGTACGCCAAAATCGACAGCGAGACTCTGTTCAGAGACGGAAAACTGACGCCGTCCATCACCATCCTGGGTACAACTTGACACACACACACACACACACACACACACACCCTACATCGTCATCATCATCACCTCCTGCATTTATTGTTCTTGATCCCGTTCTTGAGGCCGTTCTTGTCTCTCCTCCTGAAGGTGATCAGTGATGCCGTGGGTGATGCTGAGCTCTTGTGTAGTTTATTGGGGGTATAAAAAAAAAAGACAATTCTGGGACCTTTTTTATTTTATGAAGGGTGCCAATAGTTTTGGATAGCACTGTATAGTACAGCTTAACAGGACATTTAAGAGAGAAATTAAATATAAAAAAGAGAGTTCATATTACATTATATTTAAAGTATATAATTTATTATTATTATTTTTTCTTATTATGACAAATTATGACATTTCTGTTTTGTGATCTACCAGAGTCTGTAGTTTGTGGTTTTGTTTGTAGACTTGTTTGATTTGTAGATCTGTAGTTTGTCTTTTTGTGTAGTTACTGGTTTATTTTTATATGTAATTCTTACCTGTAGTTTTAACTTTACTTTGTTTTATTCTGTAGTTGTGTGTGTACTCGTAGTTTAACGTGTGTTTCCCGCGTGCTGTGTGTTTGCAGGCTGTAACGTGACGATCCCGTCTGAAGTGATCATCCTCAACTCCATCGTCCTGCCGCATAAAGACCTCAACCGCAGTTTCAAAAACCAGATCATCCTGTGACAGCAGAGCGGCGATGATCATCACGCGATGTATCGCAATGTGTGCTAAAGATATTGGCACCCCTGCTGTGTCATGGTCATTTAAATATATTTCTGTACAGTAACTCCAACTTATTCGATACTTTATTTTGCATGTAATGAGCAAACTAACGAGTTAATTATTCGTCTATCAGTTGACAAATTTCAGCTAGCTTCTTTAATGCCTTATATTAGCTAGTGATTATCCAGTTAGCCTCTTCTTGTTTTGCTAACTAGTTTATTTAATTAAAGTAAAGCTCTAAAATAAAGTATTAAATGAAACGGAGTATTTTACTGCAGGACCCAAATGTTACCTGAATTCGCTAGTTTGGGTGTGAAGATGATGAGCTCAGCCAGAGGTTTATATTAAAGTCCTGAAGCACGAGGCACACAGTCACATGACATGACTGAGTTTCTGTAATATAACGGGTCATTATGGTAGGAGTACAGAGAGTACAGTCTCACTGAAAAGATTTGTATTTATGCAATTTCTGCAAGATAGAGAAATATTTAAAATGTACAAATTAAGAATGTGAGTTTTGGGAAACAAAGTTAGTTTCTAAAACAATTTGAGAGAGACGTGACGATCACTGCCTGTTCTGAAACCTTAACAATCAGGTCATGATGTAAATGGTGTGTGTGTGTGTGTGTGGTAAAGAAATATAAAACGTGCCAAATGGAACTGTGTGTACTTATTGAATGAAATAAGTTTCAGATTAATGAACACCAGCGTGCTGCTGAATTCTGCATTCTGATTGGTCAGAAGGTGTTGCGTAATTTAACGATACGTCAAATCTGATCTGTCGTCAGTTACGTCTTATTTTTGCAGTTAGACTGTTTTTTTTTCTTCGCCTGTTCCGGACTTCATCAGCAGAGGGTGAATTCACTCACTCACTCACTCACTCACTCACTCATCATCTATACCGCTTAATCCTGTATTCAGGGTCACGGGGGGCGGAGCCTATCCCAGGAGACTTGTGGCACATGGCAGGGTACACCCTGGACAGGGTGCCAATCCATCGCAGGGCACAGACACTCACACACATACACTCACTCATTCACACACTACGGGCAATTTGGGAACGCCAATTAGCCTAACCTACATGTCTTTGGACTGTGGGAGGAAACCGGAGAACCCGGAGGAAACCCACCAAGCACGGGGAGAACATGCAAACTCCATGCACACAGAGACGGGAATCGAGCCTGGCTGGGAATCGAACCCGGACCCTGGCGGTGCAAGGCGACAGTGCTAACCACTACAGGGTGAATTCACTTACTACATAGTGTATGAAAAGGTGATTGCGCCCTCTGCTGATGAATATCAGTATTTTTGCCTTTTCTGTAACATATAACAAGTTTTAATTACAGGTAAAACATTCTTTAATGTCCTAATTCGTTCTGAGAACTTTAGTTATTTTATTCGTACCTTTTTAAATTCTTATTAAGTCATGGTTTTCAGAAATATCATTTGCACTTTATTCCCTTTTTCCCTTTTGTTGGAATGAACATTAAACTGAATCGTGAGCACCGTGAGCCCCACATCGTCCATCACTCGTGTTAACGATTCCTGTTATACTAATTTACTATAACAACAACTTCACTGAAACAGACTAAGAATAAAGAGCATCAGTGTGAATTACAGACGGGGCTCAAGTGTCAGCGCTGAACTGTAAAGGCTCTTCAGGAGGTTACAGGAAGTGAACGTGTGGTCATTCATCATCCGCTGTGTGTTCAGGGTTAATACTGATGACGTGGGCCAGATTACCCAGAGACAAACACACACACACACACACCTGGATGCATGAGGTTTATTTACATGTTTTATAGTGCTCACCCTGATGAACAGTGCCAATACATTCTCACTGTAATCAGATAAACTTCCACCATGTACAGTTCCCCTCACACACACACACACAGTCCTGGT
The DNA here is from genome assembly GCA_003987875.1 of Clarias batrachus. Lineage (NCBI taxonomy): Eukaryota > Metazoa > Chordata > Actinopteri > Siluriformes > Clariidae > Clarias > Clarias batrachus. The sequence continues at coordinate 170,649 of QMIH01000688.1, read as the reverse complement.
TCTCTCACTTTGGAGATGTAAAGAACTTCTTTTTGGCCGGTTCAGGTTTCGGTTTGGTTCTGGAACACAGTGGGATTCTACATTTAATTTTGAAATTCAATTCAATTCAGTTTTATTTCTTTAGTGCTTTTAACAAAAAAAGGGTCCAAAAAATGATAAATCATAATAATAATAATAATAATAAAAAATCATAATAATCGTATTATCAGATTAAATGTGTCTGCATGTCTGTCTCTCTGTGTGTCTGCATCCTTGTGTACGTGTGTGCTTCGGTCTGTGTCTTCGTTTGTGTGCGTCTGTCTGTGTGTGCGCGTTTGTCTGTAGCTCCGTGCACATGCATGCGTCTGTCTGTCTGACTGTCTGTCTGACTCACGTGTTGTTGAAAGCACTGCCCAGGTTCTTGATCCTGCCCTTGAAGGAGGAGCCGCCTGGAGTCTTGCTGTATTTACTCAGCTCAGGAGAGGTGATGGGTTTAAACATGCGATCTGTAACACACACACACACACTTGTTGTATATACTTTGATGCACAAAAAGATGTTCTAAGATACAACATGTGACCAGAGTAATGCTAAAGTGTAATAGGTATTTAAATTAGACAAAGCCTAATTTACATAAATGTATCTTTTCTTCTACACCTGCTGTATAAATCCATATTATGCAAAAAACTCTCAGTTAAGATAAAGAGAAAAGTCCATCAGTACATTAAGGCAAGAAACACTCAGTCAATGAGAAAAATCTCAAGAGCTTTGATTGTACACGTGTGTAAAGTTTGTGATCACTTAGAAATGTTATTGTTTTCCAAGAAACACACGAAATTAATATGAATAGAAAATATAACCAAAGCACAAGACATGCTGATGTTGTCCGAGTTAGAAATTTAGATTTTGATGGAAATGATGAAGGTGTTCTTCAAAAACAAACACTGTGTGCAGCAGTCACACCCGGGCAGATGTTCCAGCTGTTAGTTTTTCTGATGAGATCTCACTCTGTGCTTCTCACACATGATGGATTGGCCTGATGGACCGAACGCTCAAGCTCCTCCCACAACGGCAGCTCGATAGGGTTCAGATCCCGAGACGACGCCGGGCCGCTCCATCACACTCAGAACTTTAGGTGTTTGTGAAATGCATTAAATATGTTTTTATTTGGAAAACAAAGAAATTTTCAAGTGATTCCAAACTTTTGAACGTTAGTGTACAGGTTCTCCAAGTGCAGTCGCCAAAACCATCAAACGTCATGAAGAAACTGACTGAGGAAGGGAAGGATCAGAGCCGCCTCTGCTGCAGAGGATGAGGTTAATAGCATGAGCTCAGAAACCTCAGATTTACAGACGCTCAGATTAAACGCTGTTGGTGGCAGATGAACTTCAACACCGGCTGTTCAGAGGAGGCCGCGTGAGTCAGACCTTCAAGGTCGAACCTTTACTTCAGAAGAACATCAAGCAGAAGAGACTTCACGAGGAGAATGCAGTGTGTAATAACGCAGAGTGTACCTTGGTCCGCGGATGAAGTGGAGTTGCTGATGTTTGAACGTACGACTGAAGAGATGAGCTGATCCCTCTCCGGGTGTGTGTGAGATCCGAGCTGATCCCCCGCCGCAGTAAGGAGACTGTTCCAGTAATCAGCGGGAAAAGAGAGCAGCCGCAACACTACCTGAAGCACAGAGGTCAGCAGTGAGGTCTCTCACACACACACACACACACACACACACACACACACATACAGCGTGTCGGTCACCTTGGGCTGCGTGTTGGTGTCTCTCATGATGGTGAGCGGAGACGGCTCGGCCATGCCGTGCCCGATGATGGTGGGTCCGAACACACGAGCCAGATTATTCTGATCCATCTGACACTGAGGACTCCGAGTCACCCTGAGACACCAAACCAAACACAGCGTCACTCAGCCACACCCACAGTCAAACTGCATTTACACAACATGCACACATGGGGGCAGTAACCCGGGGCAAGTGCAGGAAAAACATGTTAAAACACGTGAACGTGTGATCACTCAGACAGGAAGATTCAAATCCACAGATGTGTTACATGTGTTTATGGATTTGTGTGTGTGTATGTGTGTGTATGTGTGTGTGTGTGTGTGTGTGTGTTTATGTGTGTTCTCTACCTCTGTAGGTGTAGTATCAGAAAAGCCAGAGTCTCCCTGTTGGGTTGTGGGAGTTCTCCAATGGCCTGGATCATCATCGCTGAGCTGTTATCATCATCCGCTAGTTCTGTCAGGATGAACACATGGGAAAGGAACATCAGAGGAACATCGGCCCCGCCCCCTCCACGCAGCTACAGGGGCCACGCCGTCTCCACGCAGCTACAGGGGCCACGCCCCCTCCACGCAGCTACAGGGGCCACGCCGTCTCCACTCAGGGACAGATACAGAGGCCACGCCTCCTTCACTCAGGCACAGATACAGAGGCCACACCCCTTCACGTATATACAGAGGCCACACCCCTTCACTCAGGCACAGATACAGAGGCCAC
>QMIH01000688.1:133899-154812 GCA_003987875.1 Clarias batrachus | reverse complement strand
TCTCCTCTGACTCTATCTCCCCTGACTCTGTGTCTTCTGACTCTGTCTCCTCTGACTCTATCTCCCCTGACTCTGTGTCTTCTGACTCTGTCTCCTCTGACTCTGTCTCCCCTTACACTGTCTTCTCTGACTCTGTTTCCTCTGACTCTAACACATGACTCTAATGCTCCTGACACTATGGTTCTGTTTTGGTTCTGTTTTAAGATACAATAGTACAGACAAGCTTTAAAACAAAACAAACAACTGATTTTTAACATACAAATAAAAAAAAAAAAACAATAAAAACAAATAAAAGTTCAATAAACCTGATATTTATAAATTCATTCTGAATACAAAATTATGTTTCAGTCTGATGTGTTTATTTCACTCGGGCTGCAGTATAGACAAAGAGAGAGAGACACAAAGAGACAGAGAGAAACAGACAGAGAGAGAGAGAGACAGAGAGAGAGAGAGAGAGAGAGAGCGACAGGTGGAGAGACAGATTCTTCCATATGTTGATCTGAGTTTTGCTGATTTATTGTTTAAAATGATGTTAATGTCTGAACAACTGTTGTTAATACTGAGATACTGAGGGTTTTACTGTGTGTGTGTGTGTGTGTGTGTGTGTGTGTGTGTGTGTAAACTTGAAGCTCTGTCCATTAACAAACCCTTTTATGTTTATTGCAATGTAATTTATCTCTCTTTTGTACTCAGTTATCGTTTCTCCTCCACAGTCGTCTGGTTTATTTGCCTTCTCTCTCTCTCTCTCTCTCTTTCTTTCTCACACAAACACACACACACACGCACGCACGCACGCACACACACACACACACACACACACACCAGGATTTGTGTTAGTATTTAAAAACGCCTCCCCAGAGCCGTGCTGATAAAAATGTAATTCTGATAGCGAGAGTCGAGAGGAAGAGAAAATAAATATCTGCTCTTCTCCGGAGTAAAGTTGTTTAGTAAACCCTGTGGATGATAATAACAGCGACATATCTGATTTAATATCCGACATGTTTATGTTTAATTTCCATTTAAAAACGATGTTATGTATTTTGAGAAGTGGGCGTGGCTATTAACCACTCTCTGTTTATTTTGATCTTATTTACTGCAGCATAAAGTCCACATAAACACTCCTCATTGCGCTGTGGGCGTGTCCCAATCCCCAAACACACACACACACACACACACACACACACACACACACACCAGGCCATGAGCCGTACATTTCTAACATTTCCTCTCAGTCCAGTTTAAATTCTCAGATCATGTGACATTGTTACCATGGTTACAAAATAATTTGCTAAAAATGTAGCACAACCACACACACCAGTTACTGGACCAATCCAGCGTGCTCTCTTGACTTCACTTGAGAAATGAGAGCTAGCGAGAGATGAGGTCCAAATGGCCATGAAGCGGTTGGCTAGCATGCCTGCATTATTAGCAGGTTAGCGCCGCTCGAGCTGTTTGTCCCTGAGTCTCTGATCCCTCTGAGTCCCGGCGCCAGGTAGATCATGCTGCTGTGATTTATTAAACACCTGTCACACTTACATCAACAGAATTAAAAGAAATCACAAACACATCCAGTAATAGGGGATTTTCTGCTGATCAGACCTGAGATTCTCCAGACACAATGTGTTAATGCGTGTAATTCAAAGTCTCTGGTTCGGCCCGATGAGGCTCCGTGTGTGTAAAAACCTCTGGAGGAACCGAAATGCCGTGTTTACTGGATGGAGAAGAAGAAAAAAGAAGGATTTTAACCAGAGATTTGAAAGATTTGACTGTTGTGGGAGGTCGTGCACTCACACTGACTGCGCAGGCGAGTATCATACAAAACACCAACACACACAACAATACACACACACACATATATATATATATATATATATATATATATATCTGAACAAAGGGAAAGGGGAAAAAAGAATCACACTAAAACTAATTCGTTATTAATCAAATGCCAGAGACTATCTGAGATTCTGAGAATGAATAAGAGACTAAATGAATTCAGTAAAACGCAGTTTTCTATATATAGCGCTTTAACGATAATCATTTCCATAAAGCGGCTGAACGCAGCACAAGGAGGAAGTGTGTGTATAAATTCTCATGATGAGATCGTTCCATGATGAGCGAGCCAGTGGGAAGGAAACACTCCCTGAAACCTTAAGAAGCAGAAACACACTTCTGATGAGCCATGTAGCATCGAGGCACACACACACACACACACACACACACACACACACTTGCTCCCTCTCAAAACCTCTATTTCTAGGAGAAGGGTTAATGATATGATATGATATGATATGATATGCAGACTATGAAGGACGCTGGTGGAGACTCCAGGACGGTGGGACGTCAGTCAGGGAAGGTCATGAGATGAAGCTTATTACAACTGTGATAAAGAGAAGTGAATTATTTAGACATGTGCAGTTCTGTTAATGTTATCAGTGAAACATTTGGTGTCTCACAGTCTGAGGGTTTGGACGTCGCTCACCAGCTCCCGTGAGTGTGAAAACTGATTGGTTTAGATGAGACTGGATTAGACTCTCTGTTTGTAGTCAGGAGCTTTGAGTGTGTGTGTGTGTGTGTGAACAACAGTTAGCCTATAACTTCAGGTTCAGTGGTAATAAGTTAACCCTGTCACTCCATTAAACAATAAAAAACTTGGCGCTCGAGGAGTGTGTGTGTGTGTGTGTGTGTGTGTGTGTGCGTGTGTGCGTTTGTGTGCGTGTGTGCGTGTGTGTGCGTGTGTGTGTGTGTGAGATGCTGATAAAGGAAACTGCATCCAGACACACGTCTCCACTCGGTCTGGTGTTGAGTCTGAGTCTGAGTGTGTGTTGATGCGTTTGAGGAGTGAGTAATTTGCTTTTCGATTTGGAATGACATGAAAAACCGCACGCAATTTTCAGTGACATTTCTAAAAGATAATTAGACAGAAATGTCACATGCTCTGTCTAACCCAAACTCAGACCGCATCTTAAAGAGCCAGAGACATTTTGTTTCATTTATTCTTGTGTCTTCTAAAATGAATTACAAATGTCCCCGGGTGACCTTTCAGGTGGCATTCTAGGTTCAGATCGTACCAAAGTTCTGGAGGTCAAACGAGAACTTTGCAAAATCCTTTGTACGTCTTGGATAATTGTGAAATTTTCATTGACTCTAAAGACTGAAATTCCCGGTGTTATAGACCGCGAGTGACTAAGGATCAGTGAGACGATCGGTGAGTCCCGGAGTTACTGATGCCATCCTGAAGACGAATCTGTCCCTATAACAGCAGCAGCAGCAGCTTCTGACACTGGAGACTCCTAAACATCCCCTTACAGAAAACTTCACCACATCAGTGATTACATAGATTTTTAAACATAGTGTGTGCTGTACACGTTCCTGTGAGAGAGCTGTTACTATAGAAACCATTAATATAAACCTGCACAGCGGCCAGAGCTGCTGCTACAGAGGAATAATCGATACCTCCTGGACGCTGGGTTCAACAGCACCAGGCCACGTTGTGTCATACGTTTCACCTTAAGCTTGAAACATTTAGATTTTCTGACTTTTTATACTCAGAGATGAAGAGAAGGAATTTTAGATGGATGAATGGTTGGAAGCAAGGAAGGGAGAGGGGGATGGATAATAAATAGGTGAATGTTTGGGATGAAGGAAGGAACGATGGATTTTTGTAGGAAAGTAATAAAGAGATCGATGGACAGATGGTTAGACGGAAGGCTGACTGGACGCATGTATGGCTGTAATGGATGACTGTAAGCAAGAAAGTGATAATGGATGGACAGTTGAAAGGATGGAATAATGACTATGGTTGGAAGGAGGGAGGGATGGGCGGATGTATGGTTGAATGGAAGGGTAGTTGGAAGGACGGACGGTTGGAATTGAGGAATGAAGGATGGCTGGATGAATGGCTGGATTATTCAAATGACTGATGGTCGAAAGGATGAACGGTGAGATAGTTGGATTGTTGGAAAGAAAGGAAAGCCGGTTGGAAGGTTATGAGAGACAGACTAAGAAAATTGCTAGGAGAAGGGTACTCTGATGGTCTGCTCAGGGAAACACTTTGTCTTCAGGTTCTGCAGCCGAATCTTCTAAACTTCTTCTCACAAATATCTTATTCTGGTTTCAAAAGTAAAAACTGAAAGTTCTGCATCAGAACCCTAACAAGAGATATCAGAAAGTAGAAAGAAGTAAGACAGATAGATAGATAGATAGAGAGATAGATAGATAGATAGATAGATAGATAGATAGATAGATAGATAGATAGATAGATAGAGAGATAGATAGATAGATAGATAGATAGATAGAGAGATAGATAGATAGATAGATAGAGAGATACTTTATTGATCCCAACCAAAATTTATACCAAACCTTAAATTCTCAAAGAACCCTTGAAGAACCTATTATTTTTTAAAAGGACAACAAGACAGAAAAAGTTCAGTTACATGAGTTTGTACTGCACGGCGTAGCCAGTTTACACACACACACACACACACACACACACACACACACACACACACACACACACACACACACTGTATAATCTGCGTGAGGAGTGTGTGAAGAAGTCTTTAAATTTCTCATTTATCCTTCCGGAGAAATAAACCCTGAAATCCACCAGACGAAACCCAAACAGTTTTCATGCTACATTATAATCTCATTATGAATCAGCACGATTTTCTCCGTTTAAGCCTCAATAACTGGAGGGGGAATTAATTAGTCTAATTGAGGAAACGATAAGGAAATGAATTATTTAGCGCACATTTCCTCGAGCGAGAGCTGCAGTGTTTCTAATTGTAGGGCTTTATTTTTCATCAGGCTTTGTGACGGTGCGCTGGATAAAGCTCAGGGTTTAGTGCAATCAGGAAATGTCAACGTTCCTCGTGCTAACCAAGCTGAACATGTTCTCTCGGCGTGAATCCTCACTTAGCAAATCTGTCAAATTACTTTCGGCGTTGACGACAATCCATCATATCCCAGAGGAGATTTAGGGCAAGCAGGGTTTGTTGTTTTATTTGTTCTCTCTCTCTCTCTCTCTCTCTCTCTCTCTCTCTCTCTCGCTCTGTTTCTCTCTCTCTCTCGAGACAAAGCGTCACGCTTGATCTGAAAAACAATTAGTGAGAAAATAAAAGCTGACAGAGTATGATGTGAATATTGCAGAGATACTAAAAAAGTAAAAGAAGTAAAAGAATGAGTTTGGGGGTTAAAGGAGCAGATCAATCTATACAGTATAAAGGGCTACAGAACACTACAGTCTCAGGGGAAGAGAAATAAGTAAAAGAGGCAGAAGATACAAGCAGACTCGACAGCAGCAGCAGAAGAAGAATGATAGCAAAAGACACATAATCAGAACAAACGTATTAGGATGTGAAGGAAGAAAGCCGTTTAGAAGACAAAAGAATGAGGACGAAGTAAAGAAAAAAATGTGTAGAAGAGACAGAAGGAGAATGGAGAAACAGTAGAGGAACAATAGAACAGAATAGGCAGATGATCAGAGGAGGTAGAAGAACAAACATCTGGGATGGAAAGACAAGTTTAAGGAGCAGAATCAAATAAAATAAATAAGATCCCAGATAGTTATGAATAGAAGGAGCAGAAGAATGAGTGGAGCTCATCTACCAGTGGTAGATACACTGGGGGAGTGTACAATATTGAAAGAGGCAAAAGAAAGCGAGGGAGGGGCACACGAGAAAGAAAGAAGTACAATCAAAAGTACAAAACCATGATTACAGGGACAGAAACATCTGTGAAAAGAGCAGATGAATGAGTGGAAGAGGTAGAAGAACCTGTCAAAGGGAGAAGGTCAGGAGTAGAGGAGGAGTGTAGAAGAACCTAAAGAACCAGAAGAACCAGACATGGAAAAGATAGAACAAGTTAAATGTGAAAAAAATGAATAAGTGGAAAAAGTCAGAAGAACCACAGAGAAGCGTTAAAGAAATAGATGCGAGAGTGGAAGAACACGTTTCAGAGGCAAATACGTCTCAAAGCATCAGAAAAGCAAATACGATAGAAGAAAAGGCAGAGGAATGTAAAATGTGGCAGGAAGAATATAAGGAAGAATAAAAAGCTGTGGAAGGAGCACACGAACGAGTGAAGAGAGATACAGTACTGTATATACAAAAAGAGCAAAGAGATAAATGATGAGTTGAAAAGGTGGGAGATAAGTGCAAGGTGAAAAGCAGTGAATAATGAGTCAAAGGGGAAAAGAACATCAAGAAGAGTTTACATAAAAAGTGGCAGAGGCAGAAGGGACACAAAAATGGGGAGAAAAAGCCGATGGATAATTAAAAGAGCAATTTGTAAAAGTTAAAAGGGAACTATTTAATGTTCTGCTCAACCTTTCGGTAGAGCACATTTTGAGTCACTACATCGTATCCGCTTCACTCTTCAGGACATATTGAGAATGTGCCACAGTTCACCTGATTGAGCCGACTCTACCACTTGGGTGGGGAGTGCTTCGTCCTTAAATAGCAGGATTCGTCAACTAGTTTGCACTGTAGCTTACAATGAGAAATAAAATGGATCTAATGGCCAAAAGACATTGGTGCACTCTGCAAAAAGTTAGGATTTTATGTGACTTCTTCTCTTCTTTTGTTTTTGTTTGTTCGTTTTATTTTCATGTTTATAAAATTATTCATACTTTTACATTGACGTGGCGTCTCAACCATTTGGAAGAAGCTTGTTCTGTGGTCTGTTAAACAAAACACACACAACAACAAAGGTTGTCGCCATTATTTCCCTAAGGGAATTCAAACTTCAAAGAAAATATAATACCATTGATTTTTACTTAGTGAGGACGATAAAGGGTTTAAGGGCCAAAGAAAAAGTAAACTGTGCAGAAGAACCGAAAACAAATACGGAAAGGTCAGGAAAATAAGTGTAAAGGCAAGAAGAAGTTGTTTAATTGTTTACTTGATCAGTGGTATAAAATGTATAAAGGGAGGATTGAGTCAAGAAACCAAAGATGAAGCAGAACGAGCAAAGAAACCAGATGTAGATTGGGAAGAATAAGTCATAAGGGTGAGAGTGAAGTGATGAGCGAATCAGAAGCAAAAGGGTAGAAAATGAGTAGAAGAGGAAAAATGATCTCTGGAAGCTACAGGAGCAAAGATTCAGAAGAACCAGAGGAACCGAATGTGGAAGAGGAAGAAGAATAAGTGAAAGAAAAAGACAGCTGGGTCACATCTCCCCCTCGTTCTGAGTCAGTGTGTGACGTTCAAATCATAAATGGGTTTCAGATTTCCATTATGATGAGGATAAAAGCACTTTTCACTTCATTCTCACTTTTTAAAAAAATTTAAAGCCAGAATCAAAAATGTGACTTTCCACCTCATTTAATTCCTCCCCAGTAATGTCTCATATACGATGGTGTGTGTGTGTGTGTGTGTGTGTGTGTGTGTGTGTGTGTGTGTATAGATATATAACATTAATGTGAAAAACTCCAAATAATAAAAGGGGAGAAATAAATGACAGCCTCACAGTCCATGTTGTCCCACTTGATGTAGGCTGCTGTGGATTTAAGAGTGTTCTTCCATCCTTAGCAACATTCACCATGTTCCACAATCCTGGGTTCTGATTGGTCAGAAGGTGATTAATTCTCTATAACAGCAGCTCTGACAGCAGCACAGGTTTATATTAATGTCCTCCTTAGTGTGATGTGTTTATCCTCTCAACAGCTGTAGGACTTTTTCACAATTCTGAAACCCTCTCCCAGTTCCCCAGCTTCAGACACATTTCTCACACTTCCAGCACCCTGGGTCCCAGTTTCAAAGCTGTCTCTCCTGGTTTTAGAACCTAAGTTTCCAGTTCCAGAATACTATCTTCTGGTTTCAGAACCCAGGTAAGTATCACAACCTTCTCTTTTGTTGTTTAGAACCCTGGTTCAGAACACTCTCTTCTTCTAGTTTCCAAAACCAGCTTCCCAGTTTCAGAACCCTCTTTCCAGTTTCCCAGTTCTAGATCCGTGTCTACCACAGAACCCTATTCCCTTGTTTCACAACTTTCTCCCGAAGTTCCAGGACTCAGAATGGATGGTTTCAGAACCATCTCCCATGGTTTTAGAACATTGTTTCTGAAAACACTTATACAATCACACAATTCTATGTACGTAGATGTTTTTTTTGTTGTTGTTTTTTTTATTTGGAATGTTTTTGGGTCCATGGTTTTAAAAGTCTGTTCTACCCTTTCCGAGTCCAGGTCAATGCTTTCAGAGCTTATTGCACAGTGTTAAGACCATGTCCCATATTTGATGAGCCCTGTAACACTGTGCTGTTCCTAAACACTGTCACATATTTTCACAGTTCCAGAGTTTCAGAACACTGTTCTACAATTCCATATCAGTGGCCCATACTTTCAGTTTAAAACCCCTCTCCTATATTTTCAGAGCCCAGTTACACAGGCTCAGAGCCCTAGCTCATGATTTCATGACCCATCTTACACAGTTTAGACATACACAGAACCTTCTTTGCTGGATTAAGAACAAATGGTTCTAGAATATGTTTTGTACTCTAGAAACCTTTCGGTAGAGCACATTTTGAGTCACTACATCGTATCCGCTTCACTCTTCAGGACATATTGAGAATGTGCCACAGTTCACCTGATTGAGCCGACTCTACCACTCGGGTGGGGAGTGCTTCGTCCTTAAATAGCAGGATTCGTCAACTAGTTTGCACTGTAGCTTACAATGAGAAATAAAATGGATCTAATGGCCAAAAGACATTGGTGCACTCTGCAAAAAGTTAGGATTTTATGTGGCTTCTTCTCTTCTTTTGTTTTTGTTTGTCTGTTTGTTTGTTTGTTCGTTTTATTTGCATGTTTATAAAATTATTCATACTTTTACCTTGACATGGCGTCTCAACCATTTGGAAGAGGCTTGTTTTTGGAACGCCGTCCCATTCTGCCTTGTGCTCCCCCAAATTCTTTTTCGCTTTTCTCTTGAGACATTTGAAAACATTCAGATGAATAATAAACAGATTCACCATTTTGTAAAATAATGAAAGGTCTATTTCCAAGAATAAAGAAATGTTAAAGAAAAGGGCTTCATCATAGGGGTACATAGGTGACAACCGAATAGATGATGTCACCGATGAATCTGTTATTGCTCCATACCCAGGTGACCTACAGGACATAAAGTGAATGTAACTTTATTAAGTATTGATTAAGTTTCACAGTTTTAACCGCGCTCTCGTGTAATCCCCCGAGAACTGTGGTTTTAGGAGGCATGTAGATTTTACACCCGTATCATGACAGCAGTTTAAGCGAGTGGAGCTTCATTAATACGGGGAGCTAATTATCCCAGAAACATGACTGCGGTCCTTATCTGTAGTGATAAGAAGTGGATTATGGTGATGGTTCTGCTCAGCCTGCTGTGGATAATTACTATCACTGTAATACATTGTAAAGGGAACTCTGGGTAATTAACTCTGATTAAAAAATCATTAGTATTCCTTAATAAACATGTGGCACAGCTGCCTGTTTTATTACACAAACTGATTTCGGTTTGAGAGCGAGACAGGAGATTACTGTCAGTTATTATGATTTCTTCTTTCATGTCGTCCTGGGAATTCAAACGACTGTTATTGACAGCTCTTCAAAATCCGTACGATCACACACACTCTTTAAATTGATATTTTAGCCTAAACAGCTTCCTGCTCCTCTCAGAATGGCTCAGTTTGTACTCACTGACTTTTATTCTGGGATTTTATTTCTACCCATTGTATAATATTAATTTTGTGTTTGCTGTTTTTGTTATTGCGAGAAACAGATGATGGGAAATTGACCATGCAACATATCCGAGGATGATCAGAAAACAAAACAAAACCCAGGAACGATTTAGACAAATGCCAAAGGAGGTTCAAAGAACGGAATCTGTAATGAAGGGATCTCCCTGGTGGTGTTTGTGTACCAGACAGAAGCACGGTACAATTCAGGAGACTGAGACCTCTGCTGGTGGGGTGGAGACATGTCCAGGTTTGGGTTCAAAAAGGATTCTTATTTAATTTTGACATCATGAGCGCTCCCTGGTGGCCAACATGTAGCACTCTCCATGGCCCACACCCAGAGGTATTTGGCTGAGGGTCCGGTCAGGAAGCCTTAGGGGACAAGTGTTGCATCTTTTTGCACGCTCAAGTTTGTTATTTTACACAGAGACATGTGACAAACATGCTCACAACAGAGAGTGACGCCATCGTGATGCTCACGAATTGCGACGCACCCGTGTTTCCATGAGCATCACCATGCATGAGATGAAAGAATTCCAGCATTCCACCATCATGTGACAAGAACCAACCAATCAGCTTCACCCTTTACATCCTCCTGGAGCAGCTGGTAAAATTCTCAGTTTTTTCCTCGTGCTTGAAGGATGGGACGCACCAAAGTTTTTTCCCTCTTGTCCACAAATAAATAGAGGGGCACAGATACTGCAGACTCCATTTATATCCTGCAACTTCCTCATCGCCTTGCAGGCTGTTGCTCAAGTTCCTGAGTGCTGTGTGAGGAAGGAGAAAGCGGAGTGGCTGGTGTTTTCCACACGTTGGATGCAGGGGCAGAGCTAAGGGTAGATCAGTGGACAAGATGTTGGACTATTGCTCAGAAGGTCACAGGTTCAAGCCCAAGCACCAACAAGCTGCCACTGTTGGACCCTTAAGCAAGGATTAAAGGTCATCTGCTCAGATGTGTAATGAGATGTAATCACTATGGATAATCTGTCAAATGCCATACAGACAAAGATTTTGCCATGACACAGTATCACATCTCTGACCACTCCCATAATTCCCATAATTCCACCCCATCATCCAGCTAGTTACCCACTTCATTAAAGTTCTATCTATCTATCTATCTATCTATCTATCTATCTATCTATCTATCTATCTATCTATCTGTCCATATTTCTATCTATCTATCTATCTATCTATCTATCTATCTATCTATCTATCTATCTATCTATCTATCTATCTATCTATCTATCTATCTATCCATTGATCCATCCATCCATACATCCATCCATCCATCCATCGATAAAGAATTCTGGAAAGTGTTTAATGGGAGCGAATAGAGATATGATACTGTACAAGGCTAATTTGACTAATAAGTACTGACTGGCACTTTAGCATGATGAATTCAACCGTCCATCTGGGAACCACTGTAGAGTCCAACTAGGGAACGTGGGGGCCAATGGTGACCAATGGGGGCCAATAGTAACATGGTGAATGTGGGAATAATCTTTTGATATGGAAATATTTATGAACTAGACAATGAGCTGGTCTGTAGAGCAGGGATCTTCAGCTCCAGTCCTGGAGGGCGGGTGTCCAGCACCGTCTGGTGATCCTTCAGAGTCACAACACAACTGATTCAACTAACCAGTTAATCACCAGGTTCAATTCGTGTGTTCAGATGTTGGTGAATTCCAAACTGGACTGGACATCGGCCCTCCAGGACTGGAGCTGAAGATCCCATGTATAGAGGAACCGGTTAATAAACACACAAATAGTATCAGTATCAGTAATAATCAGTGGGAAATCCTCACAAAAGGAGATTCATTTATTTATTTTTTTTCCACTCCAGTCTTCTAAGGGGATCAAATAAGCAGAACTAATTCTTTAATCTGGACTCCTGGTTGACTTCTGCGAGTTACATGCACGCTGTAACGGAGTTTTGATTAGGATGTTCACGAGACATCTTTTAATCCTTTTGAAATGTAAACGCGGTGTGAAATTAGAGTCGAGTCGTTCCGATTAAACGCCGTCCTCCTCGTTTCACCATAATGGCAGAACCAGACTTCAAAGCGAGGACCTGTTTGAAGTGCGATTTCAGAAAAGCAGCTTCTGTAAGAGAAACACGCTTCTTTCACACTCATGATTTTTTAGGCTTTAACTCTCTTTGTTCGGCTCCGGGGTTACGTCACACCAGTGCCGTGTTTTAGCTGCGGCGAAGAAGAATTGCCGTAGACGGGAAATTAATTAGCGAAGCCGATCTGCGCTCTCAGAGTGCTGGGATTTTTCTTCCTGCGGCTCGTTAAGTATGCCGCGTTTGACGTAAAGGTCAGTGTGTTTTATTCTCTAACTACAGCCATTAATAAGCTTATCACTGTAGTGAGATCAGTTCAGTAAACTCTGCTCTCCAGATAAAGCAGTGCATCATATTTCTCTGGAAGATTTAAATGCCAAGCTGGACAGATTAGACATTTATCCTCCATCTGCTCGTCGTATTGGAGCTCATCCTCATTATTAAAAAAATGTGTCTACTCACACACGGAAAAAATCTACTGACCCTGTAATAATTCAATTATAATATATGAAGTATCTACATTACCAGTCAAAGGTTTGGACACACCTTATTTATTCAGTGTTTTTTCATTAGTGATTAATTTTCCTCATTCCAGAACAATACTGTCACTATGAAATAACACATAAGGCATTAAGTAATTATATAAGAACAGCATGTAGGTGTTATTTTAAGACACGGAGGTCAGCTGCTCTGGAACGGTTCTTGCAAGAACAGCATTGTTAAGTGCATTTGCAAAACCCATCAAGACCAAAACGTTAGCTCTGCTGCAGAGGAGAAATCACCAGCCTCAGAAATCACCAATTAACCTCAAGCAGCACCTCAGATTAGCGCCGTTATGAAGCTTTACAGAGCAGAAGGAGCAGATATACATCTCAATATCAACTGTTCAGAGGAGATGATTGTGTGTTTTATGTAAACGCCTTCAGTGTTGTTTTACAGTGGAGAGAGAAATAAACATCAGGAACGACCACAGAGTTAGAAAGGGTGTACAAACTTTTGGACTGGTAGTGTTTCTATAAATATAAAATGAGGATAAGTGTTTGGATATGATGCAGTTCTAGTATATTATTAATATTCCCCCCGCTTCAGCTTCAATCCACACTCTCCTGCTCCCATGTGAAACGTGGTTGAGAAAGCTCTGTCCTACAAAAGCTGCAGGTCTGGACAAAATCAACCCCAGAGTCCTGAAATCTTGTGCTTCCCAACTCTGTGATGTCCTCCAGCAAATCTTTAATCAGAGTCCGTCTCTATAGTGGAAAACATCACGCATTGTACCGGTCCCCAAAATATCATGTCCCTGTTCCCAGGACGACCTGTGCATTACACACCATGAAGGTGTTTGAGAGACTGGTCCTAGGTATACCTTGTCCCCTGGACCCTCTTCAGTTTTCCTGATCTTTTCCTGAACTTTTTCTCCAAATCGTTCCTGCGACTGAAGGACGCCATAATACACCTGCTCCATCAAACCTACTCTCACCTCGACTAACCTACTGCCAGGACGATGTTCTTTAACTTCTCCAGTGCCTTCACCACCATTCAACCTGCACTCCTGGGGAGAAATTAAAGAACATGCGCATGGACACACCATTAGTTTTCTGGATCATGGACAATCTGAACTTCCGTCCCCAGGTTGTCTGATTACAGAACTGTGTGTCTGAGACAGTGATCTGCGGCGTCTGAACTCCTCAGGAGACTGCTCTGTCTCCATTTCTTTTCACCCTCTATCCAACCAACTTTTGCCATCTGCAGAGGTTCTCTGACGACTCTGTGGTTGTTGGACATTTTAAAGACGGCGACATCTCTGAGTACCTGTCTGTGGTGGACGACTTTGTTTTCTTAATCACCTACAACTCAACATCAGGAAAACAGAGGAGATGGTGGTCGACATCAGGAGAAGTAAGACCCCTGTGACTCCTATATCTGTCCAGGGGGAGACAGTGGACATGGACAACAAACATGACTGGTCTCTTAACACAATGACACTCTACAAGGAAGGACAGAGCTGGTTGTATTTTCTGAGAAGCCTCTGGTCTGTTAATGATGTTTTATGAAACCGCTGTGGTCTGCTGGAGCTGTAACATGAAGGTGTCAGATAGGAACAGACTGGACAAGGCAATTAAAAAGCCTGGAGCTGTGCTAGGCATGGAGCTCGACTCTGTGGGTGTAGTAGCGACGTGGAGGATTTTCCCAAAAATACAATCCATCTTGAACAATCCTTCTCTCCCGCTATACAGTGATCTCTCCGACCAGAGGAGCAGATTCAGCTGCAGCCTGATCACCACCAAGTGCTGCGCCACAAAAGATCTTCTCTCCCAGTGGCCATAAAATGATACAATATGTACAACACAAAAATATGTGCACTTTATAATATGCACTTGGCGGCACGGTGGTGTAGTGGTTAGCACTGTCGCCTTGCACCGCCAGGGTCCGGGTTCGATCCCCGGCCAGGCTCGATTCCCGTCTCTGTGCATGGAGTTTGCATGTTCTCCCCGTGCTTGGTGGGTTTCCTCCGGGTACTCCGGTTTCCTCCCACAGTCCAAGGACATGTATTTTAGGCTAATTGGCGTTCCCACATTGCCCGTAGTGTGTGTGAATGAGTGAGTGTGTGTGTGTGTGTGTGTGCCCTGCGATGGATTGGCACCCTGTCCAGGATGTCCCCTGCCATGTGCCCTAAGTCTCCTGGGATAGGCTCCGCCCCCGTGATCCTGAATACAGGATTAAGCGGTATAGATGATGAGTGAGTGAGTGATATAATGCACTTTAGATTTAGATCTTTATTTAATTTTATATGCACTAATAAAGAAAAAGTTTATTAGGTCACTGCATGTAAACTCTTTTTTCACAGCTGCATAAACTTCTTCACAAACATCAGTATTTTTATATCTGTCGTACAAACTCATTTCTCGTACTTTATCATCATCTTTTACATGAAAGTCTTCATATGCACTGAGTGTTATCATCGGTTCTGCTCTCAGCTCATCAGAATGCAGGATTAGAGTCTGGATTAGTAATTTAGAGATATAATTTTAATAAGTGAGGAGGTCATGAATGACGTCTAAGAATACCGAAGTGGAAGACTGTAAATGTTAGTTGAAGATTTAATTTAAATTATTTCTTACACTGCAGTAAACGGGGTGTGAAGGGTGTGTGTAAATAAATGCACCATTTAAATGTCATTATAAAATAATAATAATAATAATAATAATAATAATAATAATAATAATAATAATAATAATCAGGAGTTAATCATACAACAGCTTTTTAAAAAAAAAACTTTTTTTAAAGTACATAAAGTGTGTTTATTGTGTGTATATATGAAATACAGTACATTAGGCAGCCGGGGGAAAATGGACAAGTAGACAAGGACTTGAGTGACTTTGACCAGGGAAACACTGTAACGTCTAGACAGCTGAGTCAGAGAAACTCCAAAACTGCAGCACTGGGATGTGGGACCAAAGGTGCTTCAGGGAAAGACAACCGGTGAACCGGCGACAAGGTCAGGACTCGCAGGTGCACGGGCGCGGCACACGGCTGGCATGTGTGGTCCAATCCATTAGAACAGATACTGAAACTGCTGAAACTGCTGAAAAGGTAAACACTGGTGCTGATAGAAAGGAGTCAGAACACACAGCGCATGACATCATCATCAGAACTGGGACACGGAGCAGGAAGCAGGTGGTGTTTTCTCTACCTGGGGAAGAGATGCATCAGATGCTTTTCTGTCAGATGCAAATACCTGAGTAATGTGTGGAACACACACACATGACATGTTACTCAGGTTTTATTTAATTAGGGAAGTGTGTGTATGTGTGTGTGTTTATCCTCGACACACTAATGAATAAATCAGCAGATAATCATATAATTATCATCTCTACATCATCATACAGAGGGAGAGCAATATAATCTCACAGCACTCGTGTCGAAGAGTCATTCATTAGTAATGTTTCAATTCACACACACACACACACACACACACGTTTATTATAGGGAGTTCATTTAGATTAACAAAGACAGCATGAATGAACATAAGAGACATTACACACAGACAAGGAGGAATGAAGAGTGTACAGTATGAACATCTCCAGGATCAGACACCATGACGGAGACGCTGGAAAAACTGAGATAAAACTACCTTAGAGTCAGGAGCTCAGAACATCAGTTCTCTAACACACACACACACACACACACATCTGTAATGTTGAGTTCAGTACCAGGAGAAGACATGAGCACTGATGACGCAGACTGTTGACCTTCCTTATACATAGAAATAGGTCAGGTCAGGTTATCTGGAAACTGAGTCATGTTTCATTCATTCTGACTTCATTTTATCTCCACATGACGTTGCTGAGTCTCGACCTGAGCGACTGAAGCGACCCCAGATCATAACCCCGCCTCCAGAGGCTTGTACAGTGGACACTATGCATGATGGGATTGCATCGCTTCATTACAGCGCTTCCCTTCTCACCCTGACACGCCCATCACTCTGGAACAGACTCAGTCTGGACTCATCAGGTCACATGACCTTTTCCCATCACTACAAAGTCCAGTCATGATCACTAACAAACTGAAGAACAAGTGGTTTTATTATGAACACACAGCTGTTTAGTCTCAATCCTGTGTGTGTGTGTGTGTGTGTGTGTGTGTGTGTATGGAAATGTTCTTTGAGACATCTTAAACAATACACACACTTTCACAGTTTATCTAGCCACCATTTTGAGATTTTTTCGAATATTTCGTTATTTTACTTTTTTGTGAAAAGATTTACACACAGTAATTACCAGATGATGAGAGAATTTATAAGCGGTTATATACAGTAACGCTCTTCTGTCTGTAGAAGCTTCCAGAAGCTGATGGTGTGGAGGGAACCGTCGGTCAGTGGGGCCTTTTAGTGTTTTGGTGTCTTTTTGATCTGTAATGAATGAAACAGAGATGATGTCATGCAGGGACACATCGCCGCCGTCCCGACTCCACAGGTCTCCATGGCAACGCCGGTTCTGCCAATCCGGAGGTAATTGCTTTCAAACGGATGCATACTTTTACCAAATTAACCTTTATCAAGTGCTGGAGATGGATTAATCTTCCTCTGGGTGACTGTTAGCGTGACTCCGCACAGTGATTTATGGCCGAGGTGATGAAGATGCAGCGTTTTCATTCCTGTCACAGTCGTGCAGGATGCATCGCTTTCTAAACTCGCCTCTCATCTTGTTCACTTTAAGGACATCTGCGCTGGAAACATTTCACCAAATGTTTTTGTGAGTGTTTGAAAATGAGAAAATCGATAATAAAGAGTTCTTCGATTCTTTCATGATTTCTGTTCAGTATGTAAACTCAACACTGTTGCACATTATGTGGTGTTTGAAGTCAAATACAACAGAAAGCCAAAATGTTATTCATGCATGCAAAAGCATTCTAATCCTAAAAAATCTGGAGTTTCTGTTTCACCTTGATTGCATTAACAGTAAAATGAGACATTTTTAATAATAATAATCTAAAAAAAAAAAACAGCTATATTTGAAACATATTTAGTCGCGAGCACACACAGTGTCCAGCAGGGGGAGCTGTAAGGACAGGAGCGGGGGCATGATGCAGGGAAATCTCTAA
Organism: Clarias batrachus; assembly: GCA_003987875.1. NCBI lineage: Eukaryota > Metazoa > Chordata > Actinopteri > Siluriformes > Clariidae > Clarias > Clarias batrachus. The sequence continues at coordinate 137,439 of QMIH01000688.1, read as the reverse complement.
AAGATGTCATAAAGAGGCCTGTTGGAGCTGTACAGTTAAAATGTTTGATGATGCAATGATGTTCCACCTGTATGTCTGGTGTAAAGAAACACTCTGCGAAAAGTGACTTTAAACTTGAAAAGAAAACTACAGCTGGACGGCAACCTGCTGGAACTAAAAGCAGACTAGTCGTCAGGTCTGTAGGAACTGTAGGAAATGAGTCATGACGACGCTAGCTTGTTAGCATTTACAGGACTGTAATGCGTCCTGTTGAAGCTCCAGGCGATCCTCAGATTTGAAGATGATGAGGAAGACTTACTGCACGTGGAGCCTTCAGTCTGTTGTCTCTAGAGCTGTTTTTCTTTAACACGTCCCTAACACATGGAGCGTCAACATATAAAAGCTTCGTAATTTACGTTCAGAAAATGCAGGAAACAGAAATGTGGTTCATACCACAGATGAGTGTGTTTAAAACGGAGGTTTGTGTTTTTTATACACACGATTGTTTTTGTGCTTGTGTTTGTTCAGACGGTTTTCTGACTGAGCGGTTTGATCTGATCACTAACATGCTGTTGCTGACTCTTTTTTTTTTTTAAAGACATAATCTTTATTCATCTTGAAAATAAATATGTAGACTTGTGCAATTGAGGTGCTGTTTGAAAAGAATGATTAACGTGGACCAATTCACTTGTTTATGCAACCAGGTCTTCAGTGTGTGTGTGTGTGTGTGTGTGTGTGTGTGTGTGTGTGTGTGTGTGTGTGTGTGTGTGTGTGCATACATAAACAAATGTAATAAGAAGAACATCCCCCGTTTTTTTTTTTTGCCATTCATCCATGTATGTACGCAGGTGCACTGTGACCTCGTATAAGAAGAGCCCCGCCCCCAGCCTGTTGCTCAGCTCTGATGTTCTCTGGAGGGGCGTGGCTCAGAAAGTGGCTCAATTACATAGACACTGAAACAGTGAGTTCAGAAGAGGAGTGAAATAAAGGGACTTCCGCCGGAGCTTCATGAACACACTTTAGAAGAACTCTGAGTGATAACTTGTTGTAAAATACGGGACCTTTAATTAAAAGTGAACGCAGACCTGAGCATTGGGACAGAGTGCAGACTCGAGTGTAAGTGTGAAAACACGGCCAGGATTAGAGACTAAATTGTCCGAAAGTGAATAAAATACAAAGACTGTTGTCCGCTCACTGTTTTACATGTGTCTTGTTTGTTAAGGTAAAGACTGAAGAAGGGCTTTCTGGTGTGAAGAAGCAGAGAACGTCTCAGTGCAGGACCATGGAGAAGGTCTGGGGAGCCTGAGGACTGCTGGAGAAGCAACACTTCGGGGCAGAGGTGTACGAGCGGGCCAGGATTCTGTGTTACTGATCAGAAGGATAAGAGGTCAGATCCCAGCAGGGCCGAGTTTGCCCTTTAACCCCAAAAGCTGAAATTGTGCTCTGACCTCAGAGAAGACCTGCACATCACCTCTAGCCATCTTTCTTCTGATCCTGAATCAGTAATGGAGAAATCCCTCTGTGCAGACCCGAAAAAAAAACAGACATCAAAAACACTGGCTGCTTTGTTCTGAGCAGCCGAGACGATCTGAGCGCACACGCGGTACACGGGCGGAAAACTTCAGCTGCTAATTTTACTGCATCAGGACATCATTTATTCAGCTTCTGGGGTGAAATTACTTCCTCTCTCCGTCTCTCTCTCTCCGTCTCTCACAGTCATTTAAAGCTAATTTAATTTGCTGCAGCTCGTCGCACCCGGTTGCAGATGTGAACAGGAACAACTGCGCTTTTCATTTCATTTCCACGCCACTTTGAGAATCTGAAAGCTATTAAGCGCATTAATTTGAAATTCCTTCCTGCTGTCTGCGTGAGATCTGATCTCTGATAAACGCCGCTGTGATGAAGTGACCGGACGCCTCGCCGACGTGGAGCGGGACGTAGATTTCTTCCTTCTATAGCAAAATGCAGGAGAACGTTTACACAATAAAAATAAATTAATCTGTGTGGCTCAAACAGCAAACGCTAAAAAAATCTGAAATGTGAAAATATCCATCGTTCCTAAGGAGCAGTGAACTGAGCAGAAAGAAATGACTATTCGAAAATAAGCAAGTTTATTTCACAACATTTATTTCCTGTGCTTAAGTAGGTTGGGATTTTATGTCAGAATGTTATAGAATTCAATTTTATTTGTATAACGCTTTTAACAATTGTTATTGTCGCAAAGCAGCTTCACACAATCAAAATGACGGAGGTGTGTGTGAGATGTGAGTGTGTGTGAGTCAGAATGATCAGATGGTCCCTGATGAACGAGTCGAGGGCGACGGTGCTGAGATGTCGCCTGAGATGGGAACAGGAAGAAACCTTGAGAGGAACTCAGAGGCTGCAGACGGCGGCGTCTCAACCTCACAGTGAAGTGTTGTCTCTGCGCCTTTACATCACAAAGGGGAAAATCCCATGCGCCATTTTAACTTTCCACTCCAGTTTGACGAGTTTTCCACTGAAATTAGGATTATTCTCCATCAGGACATCTTTACAGGACAGACATTTTCTATCATGGTGTCCCGGACTCATTCATTGAAGCTGGTGAAGCCGACTCGTCAATGAAGAGGGGAGGAGGGGGGGGGGKTCCCGCCCTAAACCCCCTCCCCTCTCTACAACCAATAAACCAGATTTGAGACATTTTATACATTTACTTACACACTGAAAGTATAGTGTATATAACTGAAATATTGGTATCTGGTGCACTGCAGTGTCTATTTTTTGTAGAATACACGTGAGCAACTTCCGCGATCGAATCAGAAGTAGAAACGCAGTCTGTCCGTATCTGCAGAAATGCGTAACTCGAATATTCACAAGTCGGGGACTACCTGTAGAGTGAAAACAAAAGCGGAGCTTACTAAGCAAGCATGGGTTTAGGATTGGTCATGGGGATCTGACTGCTCCTCTGTCCATCTCACTGACCTGAGGAGAAGCAGAGAACACGCGGTCCTGCTGGAGGAAGTAGCTCAATGGCGTAAATGTGTGAAATGTCGCTGGGTTTGTCGGAAGGTTTTCGTGTTAGGGATCGAAGCCCCTTTCTTTTGGGATTGCTTAAACTGACGAGGATCTCGAATGTGGCCAAAGTCAGGAGATCAGATCTTTACCTTGGGAACACTGATGCAGCCTGAACATGACACTCGAGATAAATTCACAGCGCTGCTGTAACATCTCTGCCTGCGAGGAACGGAGTATCTTTGTACATTATCATTGTATATTAGCATGCTAATTGTGTTTCCTGGTCTGAGATGTGCATCATGTTGTAACCTAATGCCAGGAAAGATTCCGGCGCAGCGTGGCTCTCCTGCTCGCTCCTCTTCATGTCTGACCCCAAAGCTGTTTAGAAGTCGAGAGGGGATTCAATTAGCTCTGATGGCTGGCTAATGGTGTTTAATGAGCTGTGTTTTGGCGTGATGTTGTCTTTCCAGGCCGGTGTGTGTGCAGCGGGGTGAGGTGACATCGCCCGTCTGAGTCTGCGAGTGTGTGTGTGTGTGTGTGTGTGTGTGTGTGTGTGTGTGTGTGTGT
>QMIH01000688.1:115477-132700 GCA_003987875.1 Clarias batrachus | reverse complement strand
GCTCTGCTAACTGCTCACTGCTCTGCTAATTGCTCACTGCTAACAGCTCTGCTAACTGCTCACTGCTTTCTTGCAGAATGGTTTGTGTGTGCATGTGTGTGTGTGTGTGTGTGTGAGCGCATACGTCTGTTGCTTTCTGGCTTTGTTTCAGCCATCCCACATCTCACTTTGACCTTGGTGGTAATAACACACACACACACACACACACACACACACACACACACACACAGGCTGCTGTGTATTTTTAACCCATAATACTACCTAATGGACGGTAACAGCACTGAGAGTCTCCATTACCACTTTGATGGCTGACATGATTACCGTTGCTATGGAAACATGGTCCTGTCCAAACACATCAGCTACGCCGAATTACGCCCCCTCGGCCCGAACGGACACGCTCCGGTTCCAACATTAAGCACTGCCCGGGTTAACAGAGACACACAAGAGGAAAAGAAATGAAGAGAGAAGCTGAGTGAAGAGACGGAGCCGATGTCCTGCTCCGAGAGGGGACGTGTGAGGAACCAGGAGGACATGGAAGAGAGGAGACGCCAGACTGAGGTGCCAGCGTTACAGCGTGTGTGTCTCATCAAATAGTATAAAACATCCTTCACACACACACACATTGATGTGGATCAATGTGTGTAGAGGTGACTGAGCACGACCTTGACCTTGACAGTGAGAATAAAAGCCTCAGACCCTCCACGTGAACACACTGCCACGGAGCGCTCGGTGAAACCAGTGTGTGTGACGATGTGACGTGACTTTGGAGACGTAATGATGCTGAAAGCGTTTATAGAAAAGACCTCAGAGAGACTTTATTTAGAGTTTCCACATGAGCGCGCTCGGTTATTATTCACACTCTGACATCATCAGCCTTAAAATCAGATTAAAACCTCACGCTGCTGTGACACGTGAAACAGTGTAAATGATGCTGCGCTCTAATGACGGGACCGTGTGTGTGACGAAAGACAGGTTTATCATCTCTCAGAGATTAAATTCTGCTTTATTTTATCTCTTGGTAATGAAATACCGTGTGTGTGTGTGTGTGTGTGAGTGTGTGTCTCATCCAAGCTGCCTGTCGGAAAGAACAGAAATATGACTTTAGAGGAGCCAGAGTGTGACAGGACTTTAATCAGAGTAACGACAGGAGATTAATGACGGGAGACGGAGAGGCGGAGTCAGAAAACACAAAGAGTTCTGAAGAAATACACAACGCCAATAGAAATGTAGAAACCCCAGGCATTGTGTGTATGTGTGTGTGTGTTACAGGAGTGTGTATGTTACAGGAGTGTGTGTGTGTGTGTGTGTGTGCGTGTGCGTGCGTGCGTATGTGTGTGTGTTACAGGAGTGTGTGTGTGTGTGCGTGTGTGTGTGCGCGTTACAGGAGTGTGTGAGTGTGTGCGTGTATGTTACAGGAGTGTGTGTGTGTGTGTGTGCGTGTATGTGTGTGTGTGTGCTCGCGCGTGTGTGTGCGTGTGCTCGCGCGTGTGTGTGTGTGCTCGCGCGCGCGTGTGTGTGTGTGCGTGTGCTCGCGCGCGCGTGTGTGTGTGTGCGTGTGCTCGCGCGCGTGTGTGTTACAGGTGTGTGTGTGTGTGTGTGTGCCTGTGTGTGTGTGTTACAGGTGTGTGTGTGTGCTCGCGCGTGTGTGTGTGTGTATGTGTGCGTGTGCTCGCGCGTGTGTGTGTGTGTGTGTATGTGTGCGTGTGCTCGCGCGTGTGTGTGTGTGTGTGCCTGTGTGTGTGTGTTACAGGTGTGTGTGTGTGTGTGTCTGTGTGTGCTCGCGTGCGTGTGTGTGTGTGTGTGTGTGTGCTCGCGCGTGCGTGTGTGTGTGTGTGTGTTACAGGCAGTGTTGGGGGATGTTGATTTTTAAAGTAACTAATTACATTACAAAATTACCATTTTTAAAAAGTAATCGGTTACGTTACTGCGTGACTTTCTGATAAAGTAACGAGTTCGAGTACTTTTGCACTGCAGAAAATGAAAACTCCTTTGCTCTTCCTCATGCATGTTGTTTTAGTCGAGATCTTTATAATTATTCTACATCATCACTCAGTGAAGTTTGGCCCAGAATCTGTTCACTACTACAGTAACACCCCCATCTCAGCTACGCGGTGTCGCGCGGTGGCCGTCAGTACGGTTCATCAGGATTCACCGCCAGTTTCGGCGCCGTGATTAGGTTTCCATCTTTCCGTGCGTCGGCCCTCACATAGTCAAACCACACAGGAGAGATAGGGGTATAACAGCAGGAATAACAGAGGGGGCGGGGTATCGGGGGCGGGGCTTGTAGGATGACTTCCTCTCTCTCCCTCTCTCAAACACGCACACACACACACTCTTGTAACACAGCGACACACACACACACACACACAGTTCTGCAACACAGTGACACACACACGCACACGCACACACACACACACACAGGTCACATGATGTGTACCTTTGTCTCTGTAGGCGTCTGTTAGACCTCGAGCTCCAGTTATTAAACTTCTATTTATTTTTATTTGATTTAGAATGATCGTGTACTGTAAAGAAGGTGAGGAGATTCGGGCACAGCCGGTGATTTATTAGAGCCATCAGACCCTTAATAATTACTTAACCCACACACACACACACACACACACACACACACACACACCGTTACAGTATTCCTGTCAGGTGAAATGGAAGTGATGTGTGATTGATGGTTGAGAAAATCAGCGCTGCTGCCTCGAGGAGCGAAAATGGCAAGTTTCAACAAAAACACCAATCTCTCTCTCTCTCTGTCTCACACACACACACACACACACACACACACACACACACACACACACACACACACACACACACACACACACACACACACACACACACACACACACACACACACACACACACACACACACACACACACACACACACACACACACACACACACACACACACACACACACACACACACACACACACACACACACACACACACACACACACACACAAACAAAATGTGAATTAATAACATCTTGTTCAGGCTGCAGTGTGTGAAACCTGAAGATGTCAGAAAAATTACAGTGCTGAAACTGGAGACTCCTTATCAGTCGCGTCCTGGTGTAATAAATCTCACTGCAAAAGTATAAACCATGTTAATATAAAATGTTAATGTAAAATGTTAATATTTAGGTCATTTGGACATTTCTCTACATACTGCACACAGTCTGTAGGTTGTGTTTAATGTAGTTCTCTTTTGCTTCATACAGATACAGGATACAGATTAATGTTTGTGAGTCGCACTGATGTGTGTGTGTGTGTGTGTGTGTGTGTGTGTGTGTGTGTGAGGCGGGAAGAGAAATGAGAAACGCAGCGCTGTGTTTGCACAAACCTGCGTCGCTGCAGTGATTTATTAAGAAAAAGAAAAGTTGCAATAAGCAGTTTAGTGGAGAAACAGCTACGCAGACGACAATGTTTCATAAATTAATTAGCTTACCTGCTCGTCACCTTGCTGTGACCTTCAAAAGGTGATTGATGCTATTTCCTGCTTCGGAATTGATGATGCTGGAATTCACAGAAACCAGCCACTGAACTGAGACATGCTCAAAACTCTCTCTCCCCGTTTTAGTTTCAGGACAGACTCTAGTGTTGTATTTAAAGAGAACATGGGGTAGCGCAGTGGTTAAGGCATTGGACTACGGTTCAGAAGATCCCAGGTTCAAACCTCTCAACCACCAAATTGCCACTGTTGGGCCCTTGAGCCAGGCCCTCTATTGCTCAGAATTAATGGGATAAAAATGTAAGTCGCTCTGGATAAGAACGTCTGCCAAATGTTCCTAGATGTAGAACATGATACTTAAACAGGTCAACTTGTGATGGCGTAGTGTCGCAATAAAACCACTGCATGTTGCAAATACTGTAAGTTGAAAATGCATTGATTTCTGTAACCTAGCAAAGATTAGCGGTGTAGTTTTTTATAAGTGTGACTTTTCAAGGTGTAATTTACTAGTTGTATTTTTTTCCAGTTGTAACTTTTCCCAAGTGAACTTTTCCGACTGTTAGTTTTCTAGATGTAACTTTTTCAAGTGTATTTTTTTTTTCTCAGGTGAATGTTTCCATGTGTTTCTTTTCCAGATGCATTTTTTCCACTCAACATATTCACAAAATGTAGAGACGTGTTGTTGCCATGGCGCTAAAGATGACATCAGGAATGTCAGAAAACTTCAAAAGAGCTTTCAATCTTTACAAATGAAAGCAAAAGCCTAAACCTAAACGTCACAACCGAGACATGATGAGTGCAGATCTTTATTACTTATTTATTTATTTTAATAATCTTAAGGAATCCTCTGATGCACACTTACATATTGTTAGTAATTAGTTCATGTTAATTGGTTAGGTCTGTTTTTGTCCTTTAAAAATATTTGAAAGACAAAATCTCTGAGTGTCTGTGTGGACGTTACGGAGAAAGGATTTGGAAAATGAAGGATGGTGATTTAATTAGTCAGAGTTAAAATAGCGTGAAATTAAAAGTGATTATTGCCAAAGTACATACGCTTCATTAGGACGCGAGGCGCAGCAGCTCAGCGTGTGATAACCGTTGTTTATTTGCAGGTGGGTCAGGTATGAAATGAGGATTTATTCTGATGGGGACGGGTACATGACTTTATAATGAGCTGCTACACAAACACATCCATCCACTGCTTTTGGAATATGACTTCCAGGTGTATTCTTTCAGGTGTAACTTTTTGCAGGTGTACGATTTCACGTTTTCCAGATGTAATTTCTTTCCAAGTGTAATGTTTGCAGGCGAAAGTTTCCAGATGTATGTTACCCCAGGTATAACAGTTCCAGGGGGCAGGGGTGTCTCGTGGTTAAGGAGTTGGACTGCGTACCAGGAGGTCCCCAGTTTGAGTCCCGACGGGTTTGCCGGGTCGCCACTGTTGGACCCTTGAGCAAGGTCCTTCACCCGAAGTGCTCAGATACAATCGGGCGTCAAGCAGAAATAAGTGTGTATCCCCGAACCTGTGTCATATTTTCCAGCTGTAGTTTTTGTTCAGGTGTAACAGGTGTAATGTTTCCACATGCATTTTTTGTTCTAATTTTATCTTTTTCAGGTGTACTTTTTCCTCAGGTGTATCGTTTCCTTTCCAGGTGTAGAAATGTCCGGGGCTTTATGGGGTCTCAACATGCTCAATAAGTCATGTAAAAGGTTGGAATCTGCTGCCATTAGGATGCCTGTGAGTCGTGTGGCCCGGGGCCCCTCAGGGGCCCTCATACGAGCTGCATAACTCATACACACTTGTACGTATGCACACAAAACCCAGTACACCTTTAGAGATCATTAGGCTGAACAACTTTCGCACTGAATTTCATGGAGTGCAAAAGTGTGAACAGGAAGTCAGTTATTTTAGGTGTTTTGCAAAATGCACCCAATGGATTTTGATATACAGTGGAACCTTGGATTGTGAGTAACGCGGTTTACAAGTGTTCCGCAAGACGAGCAAAGATTTTAATAAATATGGACTTTGGGTCCTGTGGCTTGTAGGGTGGGGGATCCATTAGGGTGGGGGATCCATTAGGGTGGGGGATCCATGGATCAGACTGGGATCTGGGGAGTTTGGAGGCCGGGTCATTGTGCATTGTGTGTTCTGGCACCTTTCCATCATTGTCAATAATCACTAATAATTTTCTTTCTCTTAAAATAAATTAGGATAGGATTATCTTCCTATTCAGTCCCGAGAGTCAGAATGGATGCAGTTACATAATCAGCTCCTTGGGTGTAATCTGATGAGGTCAGGTTATAAAAGTCACCGAACTAGAACAGGAAGAAGATTGGAAGAAAGATTCACTTAGTCATTAGGAGATGATTAGCTTGGAATCTTTCTCTTTTTAACGTTAGTTTCAGGACAGATTTGTTATTTTGCCAATTCCACACTGGTTTAACTGCTTGCTCAGCCAAGTCCCAAAGTCATCAGGGCATCGTTTAAGGACTAAAGACTTAATGTTTTCATCAATAGTGAAGATTTGGGTCAGCCTTATTTTACTCTTACTTTTTCTGTAAGTACTGCTGAAATCTGAGACAGGAGAAATTGGCAGTTATTCAGCCCTAAACATTTGGTCTTAATGAAGAGAAGAACTGCTTTAATCTGTTGGAATAATAAAAAAAAAACTGGTCCAGTGCGAGGAGAAGTTGTTCAAGAAATTTGTAAAGCAGGAACTTCATAAAGTAGGGACTGGAGACACCTTGATGCCTTGAGAAGCAAGCTGGATCGGTTGTGCTTTCAAAGTCTGAGGGGGGTGAGGGGGGTGAGTGGGGGGGACTGCGCCGAGTTTGAGTTTAATAGATGTTGAACATATTCAGGAGTGAAAACGAGCTCTAAAAATATGCGCTGTAGTCAGAGGATGGACTTGATTGACTAAACTGATTACCCCTGTGATTCACTCTTAATCGTTTATTGACCAAATCCTTCACTAGAAATATAAAACTGCATTTAATAAGTCTCAGCTATGAACCTGTAGCGCTTCTCCAGTCTTTCTGTAATGTACCCACTTATCCAGAAGATAATGCATCAGTCAGCATTCGTCACAGTGACCTTCTCCGACAGAATGTGCGAGTGCACGTTCTCATGGAAACATCACAACCGTAATAACACTGCAGGTAACCAAGTGCACCGGAGCAATGTGTGTAGAGCCTGCACGAACCTGAGACACCAACTATAGGACATTAGTCAGGTAGTTTTGTTTATTGGCGCTTGCAACTTATTTTTAAAATGTGTCCCAATCCACACACAATATCACCCTATTCACTATAAAGGCCACTTAAACTTCACTTCACTTTGGGCGTGTCTCAATCCACTCACCCTATTCACTATATAGTCTACATACAGTACACACCACCATCAGTTCATTTTGGGCATGTCCCAAACCACTCATCTTATTCACTACAGTATATAGTGCACATAAAAACCATCATCAGAGCACTGTGGGCGTGTCCCAAACCACTCATCCTATTGACTAAGAGCCTGTCCACACGGAGACGCGTTTCGCTGTATACGTATAAATTTTTTATCGTATTGGCGTTTCGTCCACACGGATCCGGCGTTTTAGGAGACTGAAACCGCTATTTTTTGAAACCGGGTCCCAAAGTGGATAAATCTGAAAACGACGCCCTTGCGGTTTCGTGTGTACAGCCAATCCGTATATTTTGTGAAACGATGATGTCATGCGCATGCGCAAAGTCTTCTTCTCCCTGTATAGTGTATCTCTATGGCAGAATTACAGCGCCCCATACTGGTCTGGCATATATATATTACACCGTTTTCAGTGGTTTCGTGTGTACACAGATATTTCTTGAGACGACGCCGAACGAGGAAAAAAAAATGATCGGATAGGGAACGCACTGGCTTCGTGTGGACGGAGCCTTAATAGTGCCGTCATCCGTCCTCAGCACTGAGGGCTCGGCTCTAACCAAATGTTCTGCATTCACTTTCTAAACCGCGTAAACACCACCATCACATACATAGTGATGATTAGTCGAGCCGATGCCGAGCCGCGCCTCCATCCCGTCTGAGGCGAGGACGAAAATCGATTATTGTTTAAGACGTCCGTCCCGATGTCCAGCGATCGATACAGAGACCTATTACAGAGCAGACGCTATTAACTGTACAGAACAACACATCTGTTTTTTCATTAAAGAACGAAAGAAAAAGAGCGACGCTGCTGAGGGCTGTGACTGATGCAGCACCCGAGGCCTCGTCCCAAACCACCACAATCAGTCTGGACACAAAAATACCATTTTGTATTCCTCATTTTTCATTTTGTTCCTTCCTGGACAAAGAACGTTGGCTAATGATGATCTTTCAGCAGCAGAGTTGAACTCTGATTGGTCACAATGTTCACATTTTTAAAAGTGTTTTCATTAATAGTGTGTGATCATTACCATGGTGATATTTATGTGACATTAGTAGAAGGAGTCTTCAGTTTCAGTGCTTTGTAACAGTAAGAGGTAAAGCTGTGACTTATTTCACTAACGTGACAGAAGAATAAAGAGACGAGTGCTAACAGCTGCTACAGTAAGAGGTAAACCACAACATTAGGTAACTTGACTGAGGAATATTAAAAGTAATTGTAACCGGATAACTAAATGTACGCATATTATTTATTTATTTATTTATTTATTTATAAAAGCAGCACAACGGCTAAAGCTACAAATTGACTCTCAAAGTAGTAAATAATAAATAAAAGATTAATAGTATAACTGGACACACGGCTGCTTTGATGACATCTTTGATGTTTTGAATATCATCTGTGTGATGTTGAGGCTTTAATATGCCTTTGATAATCGACCTCATACAACCCAAGCACCCTCCCCCCCCCAGCCCCATGGCCACGCCCGCAGCAGCAGCAGCAGCAGGTGCAGGAACGCGCAGGACGCTGGCAGGAGGCTCGTAATCCGCTCACACGCCCTCTCGCCAAACCTGAGTGTGAGACGATGAACACAGACTAGACAGCCGAGCGCAAATCTCTAATCTCTCTCTCCATCTCTCAGAACCCCACAGGTTCTCCTGATGAGAAACACATTTCCAGCCAGACGGACAGAATTCTGCCCAAATCACGGTATGTATGAGTGCACGTTGTAACAAGAAATTGAAATATAAAGCCAAAATGTCTCCGAGGCCCTCTAGTGGCTGGATGTGGTATAAGGATTGACTCCGCCCATTCCCATGTGAGTCAGTGAGCTCCACATCGAGTTCTGTTGATCCTGTTGTCTCCCCCGCTGTTCTCCCTCATGATAAACACGGTACACAGGAGCAACCCGGTGGTTGATGAAGTTCGTGACAGACGACGTAGCCGACGTTAACATCTGCTTTTAAACAAACTCCATACCGTGTCTGTCTTCCTGTCTGTCTACCTGTCTGTCTGGCTTTCTGAATGACTGAGTGTTTGTCTGTCTCTCCTTCTATCACTGTCCACCTGTCTCTTTGCCTGACTCTATGACTTTTTGTCTGTCTATCGGTCAGTCTGTCTCTCTTCCTGTCTCTGTATGAATCTGTCTGTCTGCATGTCTGACAGTCCATCTTTCTCTCTAAGTGTCTACGAGTTTGTCTTTCTGTATATCTGTCTGTCCTTCAGTCTGACAGTCTTTCAGTCTTTCTGTCTGTCCAATCACTCATTTGTTTGCATCCATGTTTCTGCTGTTATCTCCTGGCCTTTTGGTCTGTCTGTTCATTTATCTGTGTGTCTCTCAGTCTGTCCAGTTGTCTGTCCCTTCATCTGTTCATCCATCTGTCTATCTGTCTTTCTATCAGTCTATCTATATGTCTTTCATCTGTTTGATCATCTAAGATCCTCACAGTCGACCTATTTGTCTATTCATCTGTCTGTCGCTCTGCCTGAGTGACCCTGAGTCTCAAGTCTCTCTGTTTGTCTAATCATTCATTTGTTCGCCACCTGTCCATCTTTCTGTCCATCCACCAGTCTGTCTGTTTGTCTCTGTTCATTCATCTGTTTAATTATTTGTTCATACACTTTTCCATCTGCCTCCTGTAATCAGGTAAACTCTCTCTCTCTGTCTCTCTCTCTGTCTCTCTCTCTGTCTCTCTCTCTGTCTCTCTCTCTGTCTCTCTCTCTGTCTCTCTGTCTCTCTCTCTGTCTCTCTCTCTGTCTCTCTCTCTGTCTCTCTCTCTGTCTCTGTCTGTCTGTTTATCTGTCTGTCTGCAAGCTGTTTGTCATTCTGTTAGTCTGTCTGTCTTAGTTTTATTGAGTGTTTCAGTCATACTGCACTGTTTACACACACACACACACACACACACACACACACACACACACACACACACACACACACACACACACACACACACACATTTTTCTCTGTAAGAAGCAGATTTGTTTTTAGTCGTCTCTGACGTTTCTGCTTACGGCTCACGTTTCCTTTCCCTCCTTCACTGCATCTGCATTTGTTCTGCTCACTAGTTGAGTCAGGTACATGTGTTATTACAGGATGACAAGGTGACCCACACACACACACACACACACACACACACACACACACACACACACACGCATCATATTGTTCTGTAATAGTTAATCTCCTTATAATTCTAATTAAAATAGCTCGGGCAGGCATTTTCAAAAGTACTGGCACCCTCGCTCTTTACGCATCTTCAGAATTCTAAAGTATTGGCACCCTCAGTATAGCTGGGTCTTCAGAATTATTTATCTGATCCTAACAGTCAACTAATGTTTATTTATTCTAAGAAAAACGAGACCTCATGAAGCATGCTGTATCTGCATACAGTACATGCACGCACACAAAGCCATGTGTCACAAGTATTGGCACCGCTAAAACATGATAGATTAGGGTTACTCTAGGTCTGAGTATGGTTACTGTAGGTCACATTGGGATCTGAAGGGTTAAAGTTACAGAATCAGATACTTCACACACATCTGCGCTGTGTGTTTAATCAGTGTGCATCCATATTAATGTGGACTCGCCTACCGTGCGTGAGCTGTCAATCAAACGAACAGGCAGGCAAGCGTATGATTAGATTTGAAATGCAAAGTCTGTGTGTGCGTGCGTGAGAGTGTGTGTGTGTGTGAGTGTGATGAGTGATGACTGAACTCCAGCTCTGTTGCTTAGGTTTAAAAAAGGCAAAGTTTAATGCTATACCCGTGTGACAGAAATCTCCCTGCTGCTTCTCCGCGCTCTCCGCCACCGACAACGCGGCCTGTAATCAGATGAATTATCCTGTGTTAATTAGATCTTAATGATGGAGAGAGGGGCAGCAGGGAAGAAAGGGAGAGCGTTTTAAATATAGATATTTTTTAACATGATGTTTTTTCAGTTATTTTGCTGTGATCAGTTAATGTTTAAAGTTCCAGGTTGCATGGTTGTGAAATGGCGCCCTCTCTGGTAACAGAAGGCTATTGCGAGCTAATTCATAGATAATAACTGGATCAGTCTATCTGTAGCTTGAGTGTGTGTGTGTGTGTGTGTGTGTGTGTGTGTGATTTATTTTAGTGTAGTAACTTGTTAAATCATTCAGAGCCCTGTAGTGGCAATAGAGAGAGAGAGAGAGAGACTTCTGAATATAACGAATATAACAGTTCGTTCCCATGTTTTGTGTTATTTTTTTCTTTTCTCTGGTCAGTGTTATATATGAATAAATAATTTATGAGTAAACAATGAAAACTTTTGGATATTCTAATGATAAGTATGCTACAACTTTTTAAATAAATTAAATTATTTTAATATTCATTAATATTTAATGCACTTTTCATTTCCAGTATACATATATTTATGTTTACATACAAGGACCTAAATAACTAACTAAATACTGTAAATAAATAGATATTTAATAAAGATGTGAACTATAAACTGGGCTGTATGAGACTTTGTGTTGTTGTGTGTTATTTATATTCATTAGAAACGTTTATGTGAATTTATAGAGAATTAGTTTTTCTGTTTCTGTGCTGTACACTTAATGTCTAAAATTGTTAATACTGTACATGATTCAGCGGAACCGAAGACTGAGAAGATGAACATGTCGTATCAATCATCATATTCCTGACATCGTATAAACAATAAACCGTTAATCTCAGACGGACTTGGCCGCTGTAGCGCTGAGGAACGGAGCTGTGTTTATGGTGGTGCAGTGCAGAGAGTGTGTGTGTGTGTGTGTGTGTGTGTGTGTGTGTGTTTGTGTGTGTGTGTGTGTGTGTGTGTGTTTTCTTCAAAGCTTTGGACAGCACTCCTGTGTGAGAACAGTGATTATCAGAGAAGTGTGTGATGCGTCAGACAGACAGAGGGAGAGAGGTAGAGAGGGAGGGCGTGATGTGTGTGTGATGTGTGTGTGATGTGTGTGATGGTGAATGAACGAGAATGACAGAGGTGTGTTTGTGCAGCAGGTGACGGTCGTGACGTCTCTGTCTCCATGCTCCTGTTAATTACAGTTATTTTCACTGAGTGGTGCATAAACACTCTCAGGATGCAGATGAGTGGAGCACACACACACACACACACACACACACACACACACACACACACACACACATGTTTTTATACTCTCATATAACAATCAGTCATACTGTTACAAAAATATGAGAGTTTATACTGCCTGTAAAATCAAGAAGTGTTTGTGTGGGTTAAGAGGGCGGGGCTTAGGACTTTTGGTCCTTTTGGCCCCTCCCCTTTGCATGCTTAACTCACAGGCACGGAGAATGTGTCCAGTATAAACTCCAAAGCCAACAGCACCTTCTCATTCAATGTGTTTTCTCTGTGTTTCTTCAACACTCTATTTTCAGACTGAAGATGTTTGATCTCCTGCTTATAAAGAACTGAAGGGTCTATATTTTGTTTACAGTAGGTTTATTTTAAATGTTAATTTTTTATTAAATGCTGTTCATAGATTTCAGTTCAGCGTTCCATACTATCATCCTGATCGGGAAGCTGAGCCTGTTGGGCCTGAACACCTCCCTGTGTAACTGGATCCTGGACTTTCTGACCCGGAGACCTCAGTCAGTGCGGATCAGGGACATCACCTCCAGCACCAGCACACTGAGCACTGGGGTTCCTCAGGGCTGCGTGCTCAGTCCCCTGCTGTTCACACTGCTGACTTACGATGATGTAGTGACACACACATTCCAATCACATTGTCAAGTTTGCTGATGACACGACGTTGGTGCCATCTGGCATCAAAGCTATATACATATGAGAAAAACATATTCTGTGTTGTTTAACACTTTTTTGATTAATATATAGTTCCATATGTATTCGTACATAGTTTGGATGCATTCAGCATTAATGGACAAGGTTATAAATAATAATGAAAAAAAACCAAACAAAGACGGTCCGGTCAAAATGAACAAAATCAAAATGAAACTTTTAATCCTGGCCTGTAAATAGTCATTTATCATGTGATTGCGCGTCATTACTACTAGTATAAAATAAATTCCTGACTCACATCACATCCAGTCAGCAGATCCGCTCGCCATAAGAAGTGCTGGAACAGACTCGCTGAGAATCACATGGTCCAATCACATGAGCCCAAATATTTAAAAAACAATATTGATTCGCTAAAAACAGAAGTGGGAGGGTTCAGAGCGGACAGAGCTCCGCCCCAATGATGATTTGAAAAGATCCAATCAGAGCTCAGCCTCAGGTCACATGCTTTTCAAAAGTTTACGTGCTACATAGACACTGGTTTGTCCGGCGCCCCGCGTACACCAACACAAATGAACATAATACAGTTTAGATTTTTTTAAAAATTGGAAATAAATTATATTAAGAAATACAGCAGAATATTGTGACTAAATGACTTTATTTCATTATTAAAATGAGTAATTATTATGTTAAATAATGTTAAAGGAGCATTCTTCTCTGCCGAACTTTAAGGGGGACGACGCCACTGGGTGTAATAATATTTTTTTGGTAAAAAATAGGACTGGCATGGATGTAAGACTCAGTCTGCGTTCAGTCTTATAGTAGACAAACAAACAAAAACAAACAAGAAAAGCAGAAGAGGCTTGAAGGTTTAGATTCTGTTAGATCTGATAAATAATTCAATGTTCAGACAGACAAACAGACAGTCAAGTCAATCAGACAGACGCTCATATATACAGACAAACAATTCAGTCATAGATTAAGACACAGGAAGAGAAACAGACAAATACAGACAGGAAGACAAATACTACATGTGCACAGCACACACAGAGTTAGTCAGGCAGACAGAGACAGACAGACAGACAGACAGACAGACAGACACAGACAGACAGACAGACACAGACAGACAGACAGACAGACAGACAGACAGTCAGACAGACAGACAGACAGACAGTCAGACAGACAGACAGACAGTCAGACAGACAGACAGAACAGTCAAACAGACAGACAGACAGACAGACAGTCAGACAGACAGACAGACAGACAGTCAGACAGACAGACAGACTCAGCTTTGAAGAATAATTTCCTTAAATTCAGAACCAGGCTACAATCTGTGTGAATGAAGAAGTCAGACCAGACAAACTGAGAGTAGACGGTTCTAGAATGGTCTGTGTTCTAGAACTCTGCGCTGTCTGATCTGCAGCAGGAGAATGTAACGCCGAATCTGAAGCTGTCAGAGGGAACATGAGCGAGTCTGAGGCTCTGACCCTGTACATTACAGATACACTTCTACTGGCTGAGATCGATCGTTCAGCTCCAGATGTGTTCCTGCAGTGTGTGTGTGTGTGTGTGTGTGTGTGTGTGTGATGTTAGCAGTATGGGTTTATTATTATTATTTTCTTTGCCTCAGGTTGTACACACACACACACACACACACACACACACACACACACACACACACAGAATGATATTTGAGTGGAACCGCTTCTTGTACTGAAAGTCTATAACTTGCAACTTGTCCAAAAAGTTACATAAATATGTACATGAGGAAAGTTCCTGGTGTTCAGAGTCGGATTACGCAGCTGCTCAAGCCACTGGAAGATCCACATTCAGATGAATAAAACCAGCTGTGTGCAGTTCACAACTCCAAAGTTGTGAGCTTGTTTGTGAGTAGAAGCGTCTAAGATGGAGTTGAAAAAGAAACGTCATCTATTGTTTCATTGAATAGAGAAAGTATTCAATAAAACACTAAGATGGTGAAAAAGTTGAAATAATTCTAATAGAAATCTTGTGTATCTTTAACATATCACTGTGTGAACACTGCTAGCTGTAATGATCACATCAATCACTGGTTTAATTAAACCAAATGTTTTCCAGACTCATTACTCAGCAGCGTTAATGAAGGGACCTGAGGAGGGACACAAGCGCAGACCTTCTTTTATTATGGTGAGATTATAGTGTATAGTGGAAAAAAAACCACCAGAAACAATACAACTAAGGACTACGGCTAAGCTACGATATATGCTAATGCTATGGCTAACACAAGAAAACAGACAAGAATGTAAAGATGTTAGGACACAGGACAGGTCCAGAAGGTCCAGGGTTCTCTCCCCTCGCTTAGCAGAATCCTCCAATCTGTTATCGGATAAGATTCAGCAGATCATCTCATCCTCCAATCCCAGCACCTGGTCATTAGACCCAAACCCTTCCACAATGCCCCAGGCCATCTCACAAGACCTGCATCCCTCCATCACAACCACCAACCATTCCAACATGACCACATCACCTGGTCATGTTCCTGTTATTTCTATCTCATCCCAAGAAACCCTGCCTGGATCCAGCAGACGTCAGCAACTTTCGCTTGGTATCACTTCTCTCTTTTCATTCTAAAATTCTTAAAAGGACTGTTTACAACCAAACGTCTCTTTATTTCTCAGAGAACAACATTAATGATCCCAACCAATCAGGATTCAAAGTGGCACGTTCATTATTTTATCTGACTTTAACAAGTCATTCCTTTCTCCACGTTCATGTATTGTAGTATGTTAACCCCTGTGTGTGTGTGTGTGTGTGTGTGTGTGTGTGTGTGTGTGTGTACGTGTGTGTGGAGTTTGCATGTTCTCCCTGTGCTTGGTGGGTTTTCTCCAGGTACTCCAGTTTATGCACATTAGGCTAATTGGTTTTCCCAAAATTCATGCCCAGTCCAGAGTGTACTGTGTGAGCCTGTACAGGATAAACGCTGAGTGTTTAAAAAGAAGAAAAAGTTGCTCTGTATGAGTCAAAGTCCATCAACAGACCAGTCCCAGCCAGCAGTAACCAGTTAAAACAGGTTTAAACCAGTGTAAAGTGGCATCAGTCGAACATTACCATGCCGCTTGACTGAGTGTGTAAAGCTTCTTTTCAATATTATTTATTAATCTTTCTCCTGCTCTGGTTTTGGTGTGAACACTGCTCATTGAGAAGGTAAAGAGCAAATGCTGAAGATAAATCAGCTAAAGCTGACATAACAATGTAGTTAGCATGTTTACTCCAGCGCTAGTCACTAACACTGACTGTATATCTTCAGTTATATTTACATCAGGTATAATTGGATGAAATTTAAATAACATTATTTAACTTAAAGCTACTTCATTAATAACTTCAGGGCTAATTAGTCTGATTAAATCTAGTGAAGTTAGTTAACATGTTCACAATAATGCTAATGTTAATGTTAGAAATGTATATACCGAAAAAAATGGTATGCCATTGGAACTTAACAATTGGATGATGATGATGATGATGATGATGATGGTTCTTCTTCTTCTTATTTAAAACAAATTGTCACATACGTACTGTACGTGTGTAAACAAACTATGGCTGGGCAAAGATAAAAATTTGAATCATGATTAATCTTTCAATAAAAAAATATCTCAGTGTATCTTAATTTTAATCGAGACACAAATGCATGAACCTGTCACAGACGTCCCTTTACGAGGTTTGACTCCACATCTCTTTGTTCTAATTACATGAAGATGTGACTCATCCCTTTGTGAACTGTACATGGAGTGACTCAGGAGATTTGAGCAGCTCAGCTGAATAAGCACGAACGCCGGACATGAGATGTGCATCAGGACATTTGATTGTTTAACACAGATAACGGCTCAGGGTTCCATCAGGTGCATCAGTTTCAAATCTAATTTCCTGGTTACTTTTCGCTTGTTGTCTTTCCAGTTTACCATTAGTTTGCATTATTGTTTGTCTCACTACTTATTGTTTACTGTACCAAAGATCCCATATGGTTGACAATGCAACACTTTTCCAAGCCCCGTCAATTGTTCCTGAATGTGGACGAATCATTTGAATTGTATGAATAAATTAATTAATCTTCTAAATAAATAAAATGTAATCACGATAGTTAACATGATTAATCCCCGGCCCTAATACCCTAATACCCTAATACACACACACACACACACACACACACACACACACACACACACACACACACACACACACACACACACACACACGTGTACACACACACATGGTGATGGGGTTAAACAGAAACAGTAGCAGCCTGATCAGGACACTGATAATGTTATTACACAAACCTGGCAGTGTGTCAGCGAGGAGACTGAGCCCTCACTCAGCAGAGACCAGAGAGAGAGAGACAGAGAGAGAGAGAGACAAAGACAGGGAGAGAGAGGGAGACAGAGAGAGACAGAGACAGACAGAGAGAGAGACAAAGACAGGGAGAGAGAGGGAGACAGAGAGAGACAGAGACAGAGAGAGAGACAAAGACAGAGAGAGAGGGAGACAGAGAGAGACAGAGACAGACAGAGAGAGAGACAAAGACAGGGAGAGAGAGGGAGACAGAGAGAGACAGAGACAGAGAGAGA
>QMIH01000688.1:78771-96575 GCA_003987875.1 Clarias batrachus | reverse complement strand
AAAAAGTCTTCAGTTTGTTAGTGATCATAAAGACTGGACTTTGTAGTGATGGGAAAAGGTCATGTGACCAGACTGAGTCTGTTCCAGAGTGATGGGCGTGTCAGGGTGAGAAGGGAAGCGCATGAGGCGACGCTCCCATCATGCATAGTGTCCACTGTACAAGCCTCTGGAGACAGTGTTATGATCTGGGGTCGCTTCAGTCGCTCAGGTCGAGACTCAATAGCATGAAGTCACATGACCACCTGAGTGTACTGAATCACCAGCACATCACATCTATGGAGGGTTTCTTCTTCTTCTTCTGATGGCACGCGTCGTATTCCAGCACTCAGAGTGTGTGTGAGCAGCTCTGGGAGTGTGAGGAATCATTTTCACAGTACTGTATATGTACAGTAGTATGAGCATTCAAACAAATAAAGAAACGGATTCTTTCGGCTTGTCCATCAAGGACAATACATTAAAGTATTATGTAGAAACAGAATCGATTCCAAATAAAACTCGTCTGAACTGCCAAGCCTGCTTTCAAAGCGTATAAATCGATTTATTATTATTTATTAGCTCTAATTCAGACTGCTCAGGCAGCGGAGACGTCTGAAGGTGCAGGTTAACATGTTTTATTTTATTTTAACTGCCAAATAATTAATAAAAACAGACACACACACACACACACACACACACACACACACACACACACACACACACACACACACAATTTCTCAAAAGTAAAAAATGCTTAAATGTAAGTTGCGTCTGCCAAATGTTTACATGTACAAAACCTGTGCTATAGTTCTGCAAGATCCTACGCAACATTGAAGCCTACATATTATTTTCTTAGCAGTAATAAAGATTTTTTGGCGACCCTTCATACTTTACACTGAGGGACTTTGCGCTGTGTGTTAGGAGTGTGTATTCTGTATATAAGGTGGGAGAGTGATGGGGTTCAGCCGTGCACGAGTAAGTTAGGGACCGGGAATGAGGCAGGGTTTGAGTGCTGGATGTCGTGACCAGGTTAAAGTTCACATCCAAGGGAAAGTCTAAAAGTTCATCTACACACACAGCGGAAACACCAAGTGAAGGCCTTTTTCTGAGTTCGCAGCAATTCACAATGCGTCTTTATTAAGTGTCTCTATTTTCCCACCCATTTAATTATTGCACAACAAAACTTAAGATGGCTACTAAGGCAGGACTCACCCTCCCTCTCAGGCTCAGGCTAGGATCTGAGGACGCGCTGATTAATGCCCGGGTTGCCAGATTTGTTTTTAACATTCCTCCAGAGGTTTGTTCTATACATTACAGCATTTGGCAGGAAATAAGCTTTCAGAACAAACAACCTCAAAATGCTACATCAGTACTGCTAGCTAGCATGAGCTCAGGTGACCACGCCCCAGTGATGACGTAGTGAAGTTAGACACACTTCTGGACTTCATAAAGACTTCATTTGTTGTTTTCATTGAACAGATTCGAGAATCGGAGAATCGGCTCTGAGAGCGACAGGTTTCCTCCTGATAGTTTATTGATTTCATTCGTTATGTATCGTCTCTATGAATTTACCATCATAAATAGTTCCTGCGTGTTTTAATTACAAACACGGTGTGATATATTTTCAAGGAAGTTGTTGTAAAGATGTCGTATGTGAGAAAGAGTGTGAGAGAGCAGCAGGTTCTTGGTCTCACCCGGCACGTCCATGTCTCCATAGGTCTTTTCACAAGGGCAGAAGGAACATCAAAACTTTACTGTGATTATGTGTGTAATCAGTATTCCCTCCACACACACACACACACACACACACACACACACACACTGTAAGCAATCAACCCTGAATTATGGGAAGGGTTTATGCTCTAGGTGAGGCCAGCGAGCGCATGAATCTTTCATTTCCTCTCAATACCGAGCCGCGACAAATGATGGAGGAAAGATCAGAGGACCATAAACACGACTAAACGGTCGCAGGCTTGCTCGCGGCGTGTGCACTCGGCACACTTCGGGGCTAAAACATATCTTTTTTGGCCTTGAATAATTTGTTCTGATGAATGAGAGTGTGTGTGTGTACGTCTGTGTAAGTGCATAAAGTATTCAGGAGACGTTTTTTTTTTTTTAACTCTGTCTGAAAATGTTCTAAATAACTTTGGATATTTCCTCCACTCAGTAAAACTCACTTTCAGTCTGTGGACATTTCAGTTCCCTTCTTGTTTGACAAAATGACGTGATGTGATATTATAACGTTATGTATTTATATTTATTCACTCTGCAGACAAGTGATTTACAAGCCCTGCAGACTCCGGATCTGAGCACGGAGCTGACACCCATGCAAGCGCATTTACATTTAAATTTATTCATTTGGCAGGCACTTTCATCCAAAGTGACGCAGTGTGCAATCCAATCCCTGGTGCAAAGACACTTTATACTGCCAGCACGGTGCTGTGCCACTTCTCCATACACTTAAAGGAAACGCTTATCACGCCCCAAGCGGAAATGATAGAACACATCCAGATCAGACTATTTAGAAGTGTAAATGATAAATTTAAAAAATCTGTCAGTCAATCAAATAATCAATCAATCAATCCAAATTGTTTTTTTTTTTATCTTAATTTATATAATCCAAATCAGACCACATTCATAAATAAATAGATTCAAACACCTGGTAATAATAATAATAATATCAGTCTATATAGTTTTATCGTCTCATCACTGTCTCTACTGCTTTATCCTTTATCATGGGGGCTGGATCCCATCCCAAGAGACTTAGAGGACTAGGCGGGGTACACCCTGAACAGGGTGCCAATCCGTCACAGAGCACACACACATACCCACACACACACACACACTATGGACAATTTGGGAATATCAGTAAACCTAATCTGCATGTCTTTCGGAGAGTTCCTGGAGGAAACCACCAAGCACAGGGAGAACATGTAAACTTCATGCACACACAGACCTCGAGGTGGGAACTGAACGTTGCTCCCTCGAGGTGCGAGGCCACAGTGCTAACCACCAAGTTCAATATGGAAATTATTTAAAAACAGACAAACAAACAAACAAATGTTAATTATACCTTTTATTTATTTATTTATTTTTATTTTTTTTCTTAATTCAGGATTTAATATCTTAGACTATCTGGACATGGCAACAAATCGGCATCATCAAGGACCCTGTATCAAATACCCTTGTGTAGAGTATAATAAAATGAAAATATAAATGATCTTCATATCCAAAAGCATTTAGATGTGAAAATGAAGGACAGAAGCAACACAGAAAAGAGAAGAAAAGAGAGAGTTCTCTCAAAACTAACCAAGACTTCAAACAGTCAGGAAACAGGTGAATGTGAAAAATCCAACATGCCTCCCACAGGCATAGAGGTGTGGAGCTGTAGTGGATCCTGTATCGGACTGGATATAATATTCATAGAGGAATTTAAGGTCAGAGTCTAGGGCCAGGAACTGTTAAACTCCTTCATTTATTATCCCACCACCATGTTCATAAACATAAAACAACAACAACAACAACAAGAAAGTGGAAATTGCTTAAAGTTTCTAGATCTTGGGGTAGTTTTTAAAGGATCTTTAAAACAGGAATCTCAGATGTAGCATGCCGAGTCTGCTTCTCCTAGCTCACATACTGTATACCAGCACTCTTTTTATCTTTAGGCCTAGAACGGTGTAAGTCATAAACATACTTTTTCTCATAATGTATGCTAACAGTCTCACCCTCTATGAGTCAGATCCTGACCACTTTCGGTTTGGATAAATTACTGACCTTACGCATGTTTATTTGTCTTTAGTCCTACAGGAACTCCTGCAGTATGCTGATGACCTCCTCACCACTGGGCCTGAAGGCCAATAAAACTGTGTCAACCAAGTAATTTGTTGAAACTAAAAAAAAAAAAAAAAGGTAATTGGTCCCAGAATCAAAAAAGACTTGGCAGATTCCTTCACAGTCATCAGGAAGGAAGTGAAGTTACAGATGGAGTTCATTTACTTTTCTATTTGGACAATGAGTTCTTTTCCTCTAGGTTGCTTCACATTCTGTGGATTGGCAATATGTTCGAATTTATTCCATCTACCTTAGCGAGAGCAGTCAGAGATCTGCAGTTATAATTCTGTACTGGAAAAAAGAAAGTTACGAGTTTAAATGAAACGATTTCCAGCGCAGGTGCTGGTTGTCACTTTTACGAGACTGAACACTCGACTATGGTGCTCATGCTCTGACATTTCTTCAGTTCGGCACTCGTATCTTTAGTCCCACTTTTCCTGTTTGAAAAAAAAAAGGAAGAAAGACTTATAATTGAGGTTTTGTCTTTATTTACACGACCCCTCATTAAATGTGAAGAAAGATATTGTGAAGAAAATAAATCTTGGAAGCTCATTAGTGCCTCTGGGGAGTTTATACAGCTAGGTCTGCTAATTTGCCAATGAAGCCAGTAGAAAAAAAAAACATGGTATAGTTCAAACAATTATTATGCATTATGTTATGTCCATCTATACTATCTATCTATATTACTGTAAATAAATATATATACAGTAATTTAAAACAGACAAAACATCATGAGCAATTAACAAGCCTTATATTTTATTCCTTATTACTATTAGTGGTGCTTGCAGAGCTTATTATTATGTTTTCTTTTTCTTTTCTTTTTCTTGTTCTGTACAAAATTTGGCGCATAACAAGTCCCGTACTGTGTGTCATAGGCTCATGAAAGAGGTGTCAAATTGTCCAGCTTACTTGGGAATGGGGTTCTATGACTTTTCTAAGGGATGGGTGGTAAATTGGCAATTTACCGGCCCAAAAATCCCATAGACATACCATTGAGACCAATTTTGATGGATTCTAACACAGAGCAAGAATTTTTAGAAATATAAAATTTACCACATTCAAAGAGGCTTGCAAGCTGTGTCAGAACATACCCCACAAGCGGGTATAAGTTGTACTCCTGGGGTGCAAGAGGTGCCCAAATTTGTCCCACATTGACATATGGTGAAGGTACTCCCCATTGAAACAGGAAGTGCTCACATTTCCATTCCTTGCTATGGCAACTTCCATATAAACTAAACCTCATTGTGGATCTGTGAAACTGTGGATTGACATAGAGACATGGGGACGGGCTCATTTTATTCAGACAACCAATCAGTCTCTCAGGATCATTGAGAAGCTGTCAAGCCACGCCCTAGCAACCACTTTAGATCACCTTACAGTAGCTACTGATCATTTTGCCACGGCAAGCACCGCTCAAAATTTCTTCAGAAAATGTACCTCTCTAGTTATTCTTCTTCTTCTTATTATTATTATTATTACTTCTATGTTTTATGTTTTGGAGAAGTAGAAGTACCATATCATTTTTATGATATCTATCTGACCGAATTACTGATAAACAATATTGCAAAGTATTTTAAAAACAAATGAAGTCGATGTTGTTGAGAACATGAACATACAGGTCTAGTGGAGATTAATAATGACACAATTTCACATTAATTCAATTAGTAGTTTAAATTAAATTAAACTAGCATCATGTTAATGTTCTGCACTCAGCGTTGTCAGGTTCTGAATCTAATGGTGTTGTATTGCTGATTCTACTAATCACAAATGAGCTCCACTGTTAACGTAACCCCCCTAAAAAAGACTAAAGATCAACACCCAAAATGTTGCCGAGCTTTTCCAGTTAAGCGTCTGTGTGTACAAGGGTCTTTGCTCATGGACAGCATTCTGCACAATATGGGGCGCATTAATTGCAATACTCTCACACTTACGTATATCTCACTGTAGTTCTGCTAGCTGGTGCTCTTACTTCGGCCCTCTTTTATAATTCCACTCTCATTTGAATGCCGGTGAAAGGCTGAGGCAAAAGGACAGGAAGCTAATTACAGAATGTGACTTGGAAATAGTGTATTCAGCTCAATAGCATAAATGTCAAAGCCCCCCACCTGCACCTCCCTGTGAGAGCCGACCGCCTCGGACACATTTAAATCCAGAACACACTCGTTTCCTGTAAGAGTTTCTGCCTCGCCGCAGTCGAATGAAGCAGGAAGGATTTATTAAATCTGGGTATTGTACCAGACAGAGGACCGGATACGAACAAGACATAAAGACCTGAAGTGATACATGATGTCCTTTATTACAGTTTACAATATTAGCAATGTTTACAATATTAGCATGATTTCCCCAGGCTGATGGGCTTTCTTCCAAAATCCCATCAGCCCCCTGTGCATATCTATTGTCCTCTGTGCTGCGTAGCTTCCAGGTGAATGATGATGGTTTAAGGAGGATTTTTCAGAGCACTATTGCCAGCAATACTCTTTAATCTGATGTCAATCCTGGCATCACATGCAGTGCAGTATCGAGCATGCAGAAAGTGCTGATGTGCAGGGAGAGCCCACACATAGCCACCTATATCTCATTTATACAGAGTAATATAATTTTATCTAAAGGTTTTTTTTCTGTTCAGGGGAATAATATGTTGAGAGTTTAACTAATAAAAAATAAAGAACAGGCACAAAGGTGAAAAACCAAGATGTAATATGAAATGTAAAGCATGTTGCTCAGGAAACATGATGAGAATTTTATTATGCTAACCTAACTCTAAAGTTAGTCCAAACCAACTCTAACTTTAACCAACTTTAATCATAAACCCATCTTAACTCTAAATTAACTCTAACCCTAATTCTAATTAGTTCTAAGCCCTAACATGTAGAACCACTTTAGCAACTTCAGAGCCGTTTATTTGCAGGTTTATTTGCACTTTACTGGTGTAGCTGTAACCAGTGAAAAAAAAACGCAGAGAAAAAGACAGTTTTCCTTTAGGAAATGGGCAATACGAGCTGTGATACACCCTGCTGCATGTCTTGTCTATAAAATAAATTATATGTCTTTAAGTAAATTAGATTTCATTAATTGGGTCATTTGGTCTCATTAAATCATTAAAAAGATGTATGAGTATTAACCTCCCATAAAAACATCATGGTATTCTGCAGTCTGTGGATAGCTGGTGAATGATGGGAGCTTTTCAGTGTGTGTGTGTGTGTGTGTGTGTGTGTGTATTTGGTGTCTAATCACTGATCAATGATTGATCCAGGCTCCATAATCACTGCACTCCCTCTCTGTAACTGTTTAATAGAGTCATTAACTCCTCACTCTTCCTCAGTCAGATCTGCTCGGTGTTGCAAACAGAGAGTTTGGCTATTAAAGGAAACAATAAATAGGTTAGGTGACAGAACAGGTCACAGCAGGTATGTGTGTAAAACAGTGTGATCAATTAGTGCATTGTGACTGAAACACTGATACACAGCACTGATAACATCGACACAGTGAAATAATAGACAGACTAATAGAATGATTAACAAATAGATGATGTAGCCGTGCCCGTAATAATTTATTCATGCAATGTGTCCATGTCCATGATATTATAACTGTGCTTATGGTAATGTAGCCACATCATAGCCTTTCTATGGACAGTGGTGCTTCAACAGTTAAGGCGCTGGGTTACTAATCAGAAGGTTGGGAGTTCAAACCCACAGCTGCCTTTGCCTATAAAGGCAGCGTCCCTACTTTTTTTGGAACTTTGAAGAGCTCTCCATGGTGCTGGACGTGCCTAAGACGTGCTCCATTTTAAGTGAACAAGGATTAAGCCACAAAAATCAATTGGATTTTCCAAAAGAGTCAGGGTGCCGCCTTTATAGGGCATTAAGGGAATATCCCACAGGGTCAGCCATGATACAGAACCCCGGAGCAGAAAGGGGTTACGGGGCCTTGGTCAAAGGCTCAACAAAGGCAACTGTGGGTTTGAACCCCCAACCTTCTGAGCAGATCTGGTTAGCATGATAAAATACTTATCACATTTCAATTGCTTTTTGTTAATTAACATTGGGCTTTCATAAGAGAGCATCTCCTCACTTGCCTGAAAAGGAGTAGGCCTAAGGCACGACCAGCACCATGGACAGCTCCTTAAAGTTCCCAAAAGGATGGGGGCACCTCAGTTCACCAGCATCAGCCACGGCGCATTGCCTACCATCCACCTGTCAGCTGCTGCCTATAAAAGGGCCCCGGTGGCGCATGCTGGTGTGTAGGATGACAAACCTGAAGTATTCATACTGCTTTCGTTTCCCTGTAGACTCTGACACCAGCGAGAGCCGAGAGGGAGCCAGCACGGTGCGCCCAACAGAGGCTGTGTATTCTGCACCCCACCCTCACCCACTTCACTGAGCACTCAGAGACAATAAATAAATGTGTGTGTGTGTGTGAGTGTGCAAGAGTGCTATTCAACTTGTACTATTAAATAAAAGTGTTCACTGCATCTGCACCTCTGTGATTTCAGTGCCCACTACAAGGCTTTACAACACATATACACATGCATATCATACTTTTTTTTTTTAAATCTATATTTTTGTTGTATTTAATGTTGTGTAAATGCGTTAGTTCATGTCCTCACTTCCCTTACAGCAGCAATAAACACCCCCCTTTCTTCACCAGCCTTCTCTTCTTTCCTCTGCTTGTCAGGTTACTGAGAAACTGCAACACCTTGCTTCACCTCCTTGCATCAATACCGGCTTTAATTATTAACAATCAACACATTTTATGTCACAGTGACTGAAAATAAAACATTCAACAAACCACGACCGAGAGGGAATTCAACTCACAGCTGAAATTGTGTACGAGCATAATCGCAGGGTAGAGAGAAGCCAGCAGTGCTGCAGTGAACTCTCTGTGCCCTTGCAGGAAGATAAATTTCCTCCACCTGAGAAACCGATGTAGCATTAGCAACACTGCCATTTCGGCTAATAATGCTGCCTCCGGGGTCCTGGTGTACCATGATGCTTTGTCTTCCAGCAGATCTGTCTTCTCGTGGACGAGGGAGAGGGAAATGGAGCTATGATGTTTATTGGGGGACGACTAAAATAAAATATTGAGATGCTGGAATGCTTTCAGAGCCGGCCATGGTACAGAGTGGCGATTTATTCCATGTCACCTTTTGTGGATATAAAGACTTATGGAAGGAGACGAAACCATGACCAAACCTGACCTCGAAGAATAACTAAATTCCCCTAAAATAAAGAATTAAAATGAATTCTTTATTATTATGCGAGCTAACATTTCAAAAAAGGACCACGGGCAGAAATAACATGTCGCATTTTACTTTTAAACGTATATAATTATTAAAACTATACAAAAACTACACAAAGCTACAATATGAAGAGGAAGAAGAAGAAGAAGAGAGAAAGCAGTGGGAAGTTGACAGATGATTATATTGATTAATGGTTAAGACTGAGATGTTAAGCTCAAAGTGTTCACAAAGATCATCTATATAAAATAATCCATATGAAGTATAAACCTAGCCATATCGCATGGTGAGTATCACCAGTATTACTTTTTTTAAATGAGCCACAACAACAACAGCCAAGAGCAGGAGCCTGAGGCTATCATGGGCAAAGATTCACCAGCAGAATGGAAAATCTTCAGCTGGTCAGTTCGTGTGAGGCTGTACTCCTGGTAGACATTTAAATAATAAGGACCTGAGCTTTATGTCTAACATTGTTCCTGGTTACAGCCATCACACTTTTCTTTAAAAAAAAAAAAAAATCCTACTGGACGTGTACTAATTAAAGTCAGACCAGAATTCTGGCCCTTCAGGGATAAAGACAATGTAGTGAACGTGTTGCTCTTCAGTGTGGTATGTTTGCTGGATTACTAGAACACCATAGAGCTTGTGTATTCTCTTTCTTTTTGTAAAGAAACGTCTGTTCTCAGAGTAAGAGGAACTCTGTGAGAACTCCAGGAGCCGTACAGAAGCTGAGCGAGGTGAGGGTTCGCGGTCTGACACCATCCTGATCCACCCTGTAGATGAACCTGTGCAAGGAGCCCTGTGAGTGAGCTGTTACTATGGAAACCATATCATATGCGAGCGAGCACATTAGTATAAACCCGCACCAAGCTGCAGTTATAGAGAATTAATCAACACCTTCTGATCAATCAGTAGACAGAAATTAACATTCCTTCAAAAGGGAGATCTTTTTTTATTAATAAAACATAGCACAAGTGCTCTCTAACTCATAAAACTACAAAGTGTGTAAGAGTGTGTGTGTGTGTGAAGAGTGTAGTGTCATGGTCTTCGTTGTCTCTGCTCGAGTCTGACGTTTCTCTGAACTTCTCGTCTTCACCTCAAAACTAAATCCGAGCAGAAGAGTTGAGGTGAAGCTTCTGAAGATAAAAAAGTTTTGCTCTGTCTGTGATGCTTTCAGGCATTTTAAAGATGTTTTTGGAATATATTTGTTTTTCAGATAATACAAAAGATATCGGTAAAATATTTGGAAATCTTAAACAATTGAAAAACATTCAAAGGTAAACCTGTTCGACTGCATGTTACCACAAACATCCAATCAGACAATCACATGACAGCAGCTCGGAAAAAAAAAACTTCCTGAGATGGTGACAGGAAGAAACCCTGAGAGGAACCAGACTCAACAGGGAACCCATCCTCATCTGGGTGATAACGGAGAGCAGGGATTGATCTGCACTCATACTGTGTGAGACTGGACGTTGGTTGTTGGTTTGAGTTTTTCCCAAACTGCTGATCTACTGGGATTTTCACACACACCGATCTCTAGGGTTTACAGACAATGGTGAGAAAAAGAGAAAATTTTCCAGTGAGTTCAGTTCTCTGGGTGAAAAAGCCTTATTGATTCCAGAGGTCAGAGGTCAAAGGAGAACAGCCAGACTTGTTCGAGGTGATAGAAAGGCAACAGGAACTCAAATAAAATCTCATTACACCTGAGGTCTGCTGAAGAGCGTCTCTGAACACACATCACCTGGAACCCTGAAGCGGATGTGCAACAGCAGCAGAAGACCACAACCAGGTGTCGCTCCAGGTGTCAGATAAAAACCTGAGGTCACATGGTCTCACCAACATCAGACAAGAGAAGATTGGAAAAACATCGCCTGATCTGATGAGTCTCGATTTCTACTGTGGATGGTCTGGTCAGGATTTGGCTTAAACAACATGAAAGCATGGATCCATCCTGCCGCTGTGGTGGTGTGATGGTGTGGAGGAGATACTGTTTCTTGGTCCCTTCAGTACCAATTGATCATAGTGTAAACACCACACCACTGAGTACTTTTCTTGATCGTGTCCATCCGTTTATAAGCGCAGGATAACACGGCGTGTCACAAAGGTAAAATCATCTCACACTGGTTTCTTGAACATGACGGTGAGAATCACTGCACTCACACGGCCTCCACACTCACCTCGTCTCACTCCAATAGAGCGGCTCTAGGACGCGGCATACATGGTGTATAATAATAATAATAATAATAATAATAATAATAATAAGGACGATTATAAATTTGTAATATAACTAGTAGTATTGAAATATTATAAGTAATCAGATTATTATGCAATAGCTTCATTTTTAAATTGCAGCTCAAAGTATTCTCTCGTTATTATCGTTTCCTCATTTCTCCACTCCTGTTCTAATTAAGCTCCATTTTCTGACACAGCAGGTAGAAGCAGAAAGATAATTCGGTCACAGCGATGACTAAATGTCCCAATCTGGGGGTGAAGGAAGCGCGGCGCTAAAGGTCACTCGGCATTACGCGCGCCGCTCATCTAATTAACGCTGGCGGCCGTCAGGAAGCCCGACATTAACGCGGCTGCAGAAATACAGTTTTTAACAAAAACGCCGGTTATTTTCTCCTCTCCTTCTCACTATGCATCTCTCTCTCTCTCTCTCTCTCTCTCTCGCTTTCTCTCTTTTTCTCACCTCTGAGAGATGATGTGTGTTCAGGACTTCCTCACTGCCGAACAGTCGGACGTTTCTCTCCACTGCTTCTGCAGCTCATTAACGATCTTCTGTCTGACTCTGAACTTGATAACGAGACTACGAGCATGGAACACATTTACATTTCTTCCTGTAACAATCCAGAACTTTCTATACTGTTCGGTCGGGGAGTTTATTTCAGCATAGCGATTTTCTCGTTCCTGTCATCTGACTTCAGCATGTTTAATATTCTTCAGCTTCAATATGTGACCAGTTATACCCAGTTTAGGACCTGGTCTCTTTAGATTAACACTGACATGGGGGCAGGCAGTGTGTGTGTGTGTGTGTGTGTGTGTATGAGCTCAAAGGCTTGAATCAATGATTGGTGTTATGCAACTTATAATAGGAGAATGTGGCAACCTCAACCTGTTTAGTCATCGCACTAATCTAGCGATCGGATTCCCCCTGATGTTAGTGATGAAAAGAAGATGATCGTCATCGTAAGGGAACATTTTGAGCAACTTAGATGCTGCTTAATAAATTAAACCAGGACATATTAAAACACATGGACCACATCTCCCTCCCCCCCTCCCCCCCTGTCCCCTCAGTGCGTCCCTAATGCAATATTAATCTATGAATGTGCCATTAGCGCTGCCGTACATGACGCTAATAAATCCACCAGGTGTCTTTTTGTGTCTCCTTCGTATCGGACAGGAGACAGGATTATTGATTAGAGTCGACTGATCAAGCCAGAGATGACGCAGCAACGTTTCATGATTTATTCCTCTCCTGATCCGTCATGTCAGGACTCATCAGCGCTAAACACAGAAACGCTAACTCAGCATTTATCGCCTATCTCTGTGCGTGTGCGTGTGTGTGTGTGTGTGTGTGTGGGTGGTTGTAACAGGAAGTATCTGCTCCTCACTTGACTGTAACCTCTTTTTCAAATCATTTATCTTTTAATATACTGGAATTTATTCATACAGAAATATAACAGTGTGTGTGTGTGTGTGTGTGTGTGCGTGTGTTATGTCGCTTCATAATCAATTCCGTCTTGTTGTCGAATACAGAGCTGTTTTATCTGATTTGTTTCAAGTAAGAGTGTGTTCTTTAAAAATGCTGCATTTTATTTGTTACAAAACAAGTACAAGACTGACTTTTTATTCTATAGAAATAGATTAAATAATATAATTTCATATAAAGTCAGACCCCTTTTTATCAATAGTGACGCTGCATGATAGTCACATGACATACACTGGAAAATGTGACATGCCTGGAATCTCGCCAAACTGCGTACATTTACTTAAATTTTTTTAATATATTACATTTTAAATAAATAGTAAAATATGTCTGAAATTGAAAAGAAGAACAGAAGAACTGAAAAGTTCTTGTTCTAATGGCAGAGAATTTCACTTTTTTCAAGAAATAAATTCCTAAAATTATTTAAATTATCTGCCAATAGAACAAGTGAACTTTGATTAGAAATAAATGTAATACTCTTATATTAGGTTTGTTGTAATCTTATTTTAAGGAAGTGGAGATAATCTAGCTGTATGTGAGATAATGTTTCGGTTTACTTAGCTGTAAAGCAGGAACAAGATGCTGCGTAAAAATGCTACGGGAACATCTCTTTGTTCTCCGGTTGTGAAGCCTGTGGGTATCAAATATGCCAAATACTTCAGCTTATAACCTCAGTCAGGTGACATCATCCGATAAGGTGACATCATCCTGCAGGTTATAAATAGGAGTGAACCGGAAACATCCTCAGTCAATTTTGCACGACAGCAGTGCAGCATTGAAGCACAGCATCTCGGTCCCGCTTTATCAGGGAACAGGGTTATAGCAAAGTAACCAGAGACATTCCCTTTCAAAAGCTACACTCGATGCTGCGTGAAAACGTTATGGAAACAAGAATACCAATGCCGCTGCACTGCAAGTGTCTGGACCCCCAGATTGTGTAGCGTGTCTGCACAATAGCCAAGGAGGTTTCAGACCTAGCTCTGGGATGCTGACTCAACGATCCGTTAGTCCGGAGTAGCACTGACACCCAGTCTATAAAATCTAACAAACGTGGACGGAGAGGACCAGCCTGCTGCATCACACCCATGCTGCATGGGGACGCCTCTTGCCAGAGCAATTGATGAGGCAATCCAACTGGTCGAATGATCCCTGATTCCCAGAGGTGAAGTGTGACCACRCGCCTCATAGGCTAGGGCAATAGCATCTCTCACCCATTGCCACTGTCTAGTGGCGGCCGCCCCCCGGTTGCGACCCCCATGGCAAATGAAGAGCTGCTCTGACTTACGCCACTGGCTAGTTCGGTGGACGTAAATCTGAAGAGCACGTACTGGATACAGTAAGTGAAGTCTTTCCTGCTCAGGAGCTGTAAATGACGAAAGACAGAAGGCCTCGAGAACAACTGGGTGCATGGTCGAGAATGGAACCTTCGGAAGATAATTCAGGTGAGGATGCAGAATAGCTTTGACTAGCCCAGGGGCAAAGTTTAGGAAGGATGGGGAGACTGACAGAGCCTGCAGATCTACAATTCTCTTCAGAGAAGTAATGGCCATAAGAAAAACAATCTTAAGAGACAGAAGCCTGACAGGCGCTGACTCTAGTGGTTCGAAAGGGGTGTCAGCCAGGCCTTCGAGCGCGATAGCTAAGTCCCATGAAGGGACCGTCACTCTAGTGGGTGGCCTCAACCGTTTAGCTCCACGAATAAAACGGGCAACTAAAAGGTGCTTTCCCACAGAAACCCCATCGGTCAGAACATGACAAGCCGAAACAGCTTCTACGTACGTTCTGAGTGTACTAGGGCATAAGCCCGAGGACAACTTTTCTTGCAGAAACTCCAGCACTGAAACAATCTGGCAGTGGACTGGGTCTACCTGTCTTGCCATGCACCAATTTTCAAATACACTCCATTTGACGGCATAAGTTCTTCTTTTAAGATCCCTCCTCACTGGAATCACCCACGGTGAGCCGTCGAGGAGAGATATTAGATCCGAGAACCACACATTGGTCGGCCAATGGGGCACTATCAATAAGAGGCGCAAACCCTGTTGACTGACCCTCGCCAGGACTCCTGGGAGCAGAACTAAGGGTGGAAACAGGCGTAATCTGGGCTACGTGTGGGCCATCGCACCCAGACCTAGGGGAGTTGGAGGAGTCAGAGAATAGTACAGGGGACATTGTGATGCCTCTTGTGAGGTGAAGAGGTCCACCTCTGCTACATAAAATCTTTCCCAGATTTGACTGACTGCTTCGGGGTGGAGTTTCCAGTCCCCATGTGCCACTGCTTGTCTGGATAGCAAGTCCACTCCTACATTCATATGCCCTGAGGGACAGGAACTTGTCCTGTGCCCAAAGCAAAACCTGGTGCGCTATCTTGTTCAAGTGGCGCGAGCCCAGTTCACCCTGGCGATTTATGTATGAGACTATTGCAGTGTTGTCCACCTGCACTAGGACATGGTAGCCTCTCAACTGCTGGAGGAAGTGTTTCAGGGCCAGAAATAGAGCCATCATTTTGAGGCAATTGATGTGCCATGCGAGAAGATGACCTCTACAGCTTCCTTGTGCTGGACGGCCATCCAAGACCACACCCCAGCCCATGAGGGAAGCACCTGTCGTTAACAGCTACAAGATGGACCTAAAGTGGGACCCAAAGTCAGAAATCGAGGTCTGAACCACATAGAAAGGGTACGAAGCCCCCGGCAGGAAACCTTTATTAGCCTCTGGGGATTGGCCCTTGAATGAAATCCCCTGCTGAAATGCTCTCATGTGCAGAAGGCCCAAACGAATCACCGTGGATGCAGCTGCATGAGGCCTAGAGATCTCTAAAAGTGATGAACAGTCACCTTCTGTTGACATGAGCAGGAGACAGCTGTGCCCGCATTGTGACCGAATCCCATGTGACACCTAAATATGTTGTCCTCTGAATAGAAAAGAGAACGCTTTTTTGCAGCATTGAGTCTCAATCCTAAAGAATGGAGATGAACTAGGATGACATCTCGATGTCGAAGCACCAGCTCCTGAGACTGAGCCAGAATCAGCCAGTCGTCTATGTAATTCAAAATACCGATGCCCTGGAGTCGTAAAGGAGCCACTAGAATATCATGCTGCATTTTGTATATGTGCAGGGTGACAGAGCTAGGCCAAATGGAAGGACCCGATACTGGTAAGCTTCGCCCTCGTGCGCATCTGCCAGATCAACACACAAGCCCCAGGAATGCTCCGCAGCTCGCGGTTTCTCTTTAAAGAAAGCGAGCCGTGCGCGAAGCACCTTAATAGGGAGAAGATCGCAATACTCACAGTCTCCCTGAAGCCCGAGGCGAGCGTGTTCTTCCCCCAAGCACTCAAAACAAAATTCTTGGAGATCGCCCTCTGAAAGAGGTCTATCACACGGAGGCACACATCTCTTAACCAACTCCGCCATATTGGTGAGTTAACGCTGTTATTTTCCTTTTCCTTTCGTTATCCGCTTGCACACACACACGCAAACACAAACACAAAGCGGTCCTGAAGACAAAAAGATCTGAGGATGTTTCAGGTTCACTCCTATTTATAATCTGCAGGTGCACCTTATCGGGTGACGTCACTTGACTGAGGTTATAAGTATTTGGCGTATTTCATACACACAGGCTTCAGAGAACAAAGAGATGTTCCCATAGTGTTTTCACATAGCATCGAGTGTAGCTTTTGAAAGGGAACTTCAATTGCTGAGATTAAAATTTTTGTAGTATACAGATAAAGTTGCCTTTTTATCAGACACTACTTTACAAGAGGCACATGATGCAATAACATGACATTTTGTTCTATAGATAACCCTCCTTTAAGAAATTGAACCACTCTTGCTTCATGTCTGAAACGCTGGTCCCCCAGGAACGGCTTTAACCGCTCAAACATGTGGAAATGTCTCGGAGTGAGGTCAGGACTGTACGGGGGACGAGGGGGTAACTCCATGATGAGTTCCTGTAACGTACGAGTGGTGTTGGTGTGCTATATGACATCATGTGTTGTCCTAATTCTTCAAAAACAGAAAATTAAGAAAAGGGAAATTAAAGGAGTTCCTGGGAGGCCGGCGTTTCAGACATGAACCAGTTTGAAAGAAAGAGAACTTTCTCCCTTGATGGTGTCCAAGCACTAGTGAGACACTGGGACAAGTGCATTCGTGTATCAGGGAATAATATATAAAGAAATAAAGGGACTGTGTTCTGTTATTCTGTTCTGATATCAAGAGTTCCGCGTTGACTCGAACACTCATTTAATAAAATCACACGTCTGATACCAGCAACATTTAAACCGAGCTGGTGAAGCAGTTTCTATTCACACATGCTTTATGAAGAAAATGCTGTTTTATATTTGAATGTGCGTTGTGTTTTGACCCTGCCTCAAAGCCTGTAATCACTGTAGCTTTGAGCAGGTCATTATATGTGTGTGTGTGTGTGTGTGTGTGTGTGTGTGTGTGTGTTTTCCATTTAAAAAAATAATAATCAGAAGTGCTCTTGTGTAAAAGCATGAGTAATATGTGCTCCTGCAGGCAGTGTGTTATTTTGTTATGTGCATGAAGGGCGACGTTAAAGAGATATTGATTATAACTTTTCTTTTGTAAAAGCAGCAGCACTGACATTTCACCGGCTCACAGAGGGAAGGGAGTTCTTTATTTCTTTCTTTCTTTTAGTGCATGCTAAATAAATAGAGAAGAAAAATAAATGCAACCAAGGAATATAATATTACACACACACACACACATAGCTGAAGCTTTCTTATATAAAAGCCTGCAGTAATGTTCTGCGCTACACAGACCACACTGCAATAAACCATAAAACAACATATCACATGTCACAACCGGTGTCTTTCAGCAGGATGCCACGCCCTGACACACTGCACACACACTGCACACACACTGCACACACACTGCACACACACTGCACACACACACTGCACACACACTGCTCACACACTGCACACACACTGCACACACACACTGCACACACACACTGCACACACACTGCTCACACACTGCACACACACTGCACACACACTGCTCACACACTGCTCACACACTGC
>QMIH01000688.1:66119-77571 GCA_003987875.1 Clarias batrachus | reverse complement strand
CACACACTGCTCACACACTGCACACACACTGCACACACACTTCACACATACTGCTCACACACTTCTCAGAGTTTGAGGTGTTGGCTCTGCCTCTAAATTCTCCAGATCGGATGGAGCGTCTGTGGGACGCGCTGGAGGAACACGTCTGATCCATGGAGGTTTAATCTCATACGTTACAGGACTTCAGGGATCTGATTCTGAGGGTTTGGTGTCAGACACCACACACACCTTCAGAGACACCCTCTGGAGTTCACGCCTCGACACGTCACTACACGACATTAGTCAGGTGGGTTTATCTTATGGCTGTACATGAGTACACCAGTGTGTACACCACACTAATCGTTTTGTGTGTGTGTGTGTGTGTGTGTGTGTGTGCGTCCATAGTGAGGCTGCAGAATGTGGAACATCATCACCACAAACACGGAGAATCTTTACAGAAACATCTTGTAACTTTCTGACTTGCTCCACATGGACGCGGTGCTGTGATGTGTGTTTCAGCTTCACTGAGGTGAGATCGACTACACGCTGCTTATAAATTATTGCTCCCTTCAGTCTCACATCCTCGCAGTGACGTACACAGAGGCTCAACTCGTGTACCTGCAGGCTGATGAAATCTGAAACATGGACTCAGATGGTGACACACACACACACACACACACACACACACACACACACACACACACACAGAGTAGTAAAGCCCAGATATCCTTAAAGCTCAGATTTAATGTAGAAATTCACTTTAAAACGGATGGTGTTGAAACCAAGCTGAGTCTCCTGATGATGTTCTGTAAGGAGAGGAAACCTTCTCAGGTCATTTATCAAAAAATGAGATTACTTTCTGAATTATTCACCAATCATATACATATTTGGCAGGTTGGTTTAGCATTTGTTAAATGTCCCAAAAGTGAGACTGTCAGAATCCGGACCCGTCCGAGCCATGAGTTATTTCCCTCTCTCAGCTCAAACACAAACACATCGCTCCAGCAGTGGAGACTTTCTGAGAAGTAAAATGAACATCAAAGCTAATAAAAGCTACACTCCATGTGTGTGTGTGTGTGTGTGTGTGTGTGTGTGTGTGTGTGTTTGTTTGTTTTGTGTACTGTGTACCTAAGCTGAAGCTCAGTGGCTTTTAAACCGTAAGCTGTTAAATAAATCCCCACTTTAAAGAGCTGCCTTTCTCTACAGCGGCGTGAGTGAAAGGTCTCCTGGAAGACTAATCGTGTTTAAACAGCAGCGACAGCAGGCACTCAGGAGCCCCTGAACCACCTGGACCGCCTGAACCGCCTGGACGTAATTGTGCTGATTCACCTGAAAAGATGCCATTTGCGTAAAATATGAAAAGGGCAGACTGACTGAATGGACTGTGATATTTTCGGATCATCAGGAGTCGGAGTATCAGCGGGTCGGACAGGGGCGGAGCCTGACCCGCAGTGGTGCGCCCATCACTCACTCACACACACACACTCACATGTTTAAATGTTTAATTTCTCTCATTACACCACAGATTAATCACTCTGTCACCCTGCACTGATTAATCACTCTCCCTCGTTACCGCTTTAATTAATTACTCTTTTTACAGTTCTGATCATCTGCGTATTTAAAATGTTCTGATTATTCTTCTCTCATCACTGCTGTGAATATTTGCTTTACTGTAGCGTTTTGATTATTCATCTCTCATCATTGTTCTTCTTCTTTTTAAAAAAAAGATTTTTCTGTGGTTTTTTTAGATTTTCCTTTCATTTTGTTGCAGCCACTCCCCCATCATTAGGACACTCCCCCCTCCAGACTACAAGCACCAACCAGGGAGGACGAAGCCTGTCTCGTGTTTACACACTCAGAGGAGAGCGCTATCCACTCCTTCCGCTTGTGTGAGCTCACAGACACACGTGATTGGCTAGAGCTGCCGTTGATGTTAGAGCACTAAAGCACTCTGTGACTCTCTCTCTCTGTCTCTCTCTCTGTGTGTCTCTCTCTCTCTGTCTCTCTCTGTCTCTCTCTCTCTCTGTGTCTTTCTCTCCCTCTGTCTCTCTCTGTGTCTCTCTCTCTCTCTTTGTCTCTTTCTCTCTCTGTGTCTCTCTCCCTCTGTCTCTCTCTGTGTCTCTCTCTCTCTGTGTCTCTCTGTCGTTCTCTCTCTCTCTGTCTCTCTCATTGTAATCGTTCTGATTACTCACGTTCTCGTTACTGTTGCTATAATTCGCTCGCTCGGTTCCGTCCCAGTTATTTGTGTTCTCATTACGGTTCTGATTATTCACTTTCTCATTAACTTTTTCCGCTTTCTTCACACTCTTTTTACAGTTTTCTTTATTTCCTCTCTTATTGGCATCCTGAATATTCGTCCCCTTCTTGTCTCTTTGATTATTTGTTTTCTTCTTACTGTTCTGATATAGACTCACTCATTACGCTTCTGATTATTCACTCTCCTTTGTTGCTTTTCTCTCTCTTATTACTTCCATTATTATTTTCTCCCTCATCACTGTTCTGATTATATGCGTTCGTCATCACCATTTCATTGTTTGCTCATTGTTGTTTCTGATTGTTCTTTCTCTCTTTGCCCTTCCAGAAACCAGTGAAAGCCCAGAACACCTTTGTCTGCTCGTGCTCTGTGCCGGAGCTGCAGCGCGTGATTGGCGTGTGGTTGGCGTGTGGTTGGCGTGTACTGTAGCTTCTGCCAGTGTGAGGTGTCGGCTCTGGTGCTACTGGCATCACTCGTGATCTTCTTGTACCAGGAACCCCAGTGTGTGAGCTGCTGCTTCCTACCATGACCATCTGCAACACGAACCATCTTCACCACTCCACATCCAACTGATGAAGACATCAACAATCTGGTCCACCTGGTTTTGTCAGTTTTGTGTTTTTTTTCCAGTTCAGGAGTTTGTTGAGTTCTGTGTTTTAGCTTTGTCTAGGAGACCTTTCAGTTTTAATACACTTCACCTTCATCTGTCACCCGTAAGGAATTTGGGAACGTTAAGACAAAGGCTGTTCTACCAACTTTAAACAGATAAACAAACATGATATATTGTTGTTCAACAAACACTAAACTCTTGGATAATTGCTGAGCTGATCATGAGTGAAAAAAGCTAATTGTAACAACCAACGTTTAAAATGACTCAATTAAATAATAACCAATTGGAAGTTCTCCTGGTGACCTGCTTCTGGTTGGAGTTCTCGTCACATGGAGGACTCCGTCTGCTGCTGTGGAAGGACCTGTGTATGTGTGTGTGTGTGTATGTGTGTGTGTGTGTGTGACTTGGATGTCACAGGCAGCTGTTCTGTGATTTCTTGTGACTGCAGTTCCACACACTGAAAAATTCCCACACAAGGGCATAAGGCGGGGTACACGCTGGACACGGTGCCAATCCATCGCAGTTGAAACTCTATTAACTTGAACATCTTCCCTGTTATACTGAACATTTTGCCTCGTAGCTCACAGATATCGCAGGGACTGATTCATGTTCACACTCTTCTGATTTCACCCAAATGAGAGTGGGTTCCCTGTTTCCCATGCTTCCTCTTAATGTCCCGTCTCAGGGAGTTTTCTCTTGCCATTGTCACCAGAGACGAACTGATAGTCATAGTCTATACCTGATTCTGTACAATTGAATTCCAAGCAGCTTTGTGACAGTGACCGCGCTTGGAAGAGCAACACAAATAAAA
This sequence comes from Clarias batrachus, assembly GCA_003987875.1. Taxonomy (NCBI): domain Eukaryota; kingdom Metazoa; phylum Chordata; class Actinopteri; order Siluriformes; family Clariidae; genus Clarias; species Clarias batrachus. Next base: position 73,917 of record QMIH01000688.1, on the reverse strand, counting down.
TTGAATTGAACTGAATTGAATTGGCTGCGTGAGATCGCTACAGGAAACTTTAGATGACCTGAAGGAGGTTTTCCTCATGGTCCTCCATTTTGACATTTTAGGTGTTTTGAGTGATCAGCCTCTGGGAAAAAACATGTAGTTTTCTGTAGACACGACTTCTGCATCAGCAACACTCCAGAGATTCTCTCAGGTTAGACAAGCTCTCTCTCTCTCTCTATGTGTATGTGTGTGTGTGTGTGTGTGTGTGTGTGTGTGTGTGTGTGTGTTCCTGTAGAGAGAAAATTAGATTATGATGAATTTGTAAATGTGAGTGTGTGGCAGCAGAGGTGCGGTCAAACAGCTGGGAATGGAGAGGTGCAGTGTTACTGCAAAGATATTATTTTGGGTTTTTTCCTTGTGAGCAGTAAACACAGAGACATGAACAACACAAAGCAGTCTATGTGTGTGTGTGTGTGTGTGTGTGTGTGTTTTAAACAATAAAAAGTTTTAAAAGTTCCAAATAAAGTCACTGATAAAAAAGAGGAAAGTAAGCAGAAAATAAAGCACCTGTGTGAGTTGTCACAAGCATGAAGAACAAAATAACCACACCGGTGCCGAAACCTGCAATGAGAAGAAGAGTTGTTGTCGTGGAGTCCGTGCTGCTCAAAGTTATCATCCAGACTCTTACTGGTATCCACTGGTTCCCAACCTTGGTCAGTAAAGGTGCACCGGCAGGTGAGGAAACACTTACAAGTACAGAGCAGGAGGTCCTACAGGACTGGAGTTTGGAACCAGCGACCAGTAACCTAATCCAACACCAGGAGCTCCTCCATGTCCACACCGAACAGGGAAAGTGATTCCAGACTTTCTTTCTGGCTCAGGAAGAGGGCATGCAGGTGCTCCAGCTCTTGATTTGGTGACCTCCATCTCCTTGGCCAGCAGTACGTCGGAATAATATGAATTTTCCAGTAACGAGTAAGAAAAACAGTTAGCAATAAAATTTCAATAATAATGTTACAATTATTCCCTCCAAAATTGTACAATGGTTACTTTTGTTTTCATCGTAGCAAAAGTGAAATCTGACGTTTAATATTCATAGTCATCCCTTGTGCGCATGTCAGTATTAGCATCACTGCAAGCGGCTGGACATATTCATATTACAGGGGAACCTTGGATTGCGAGTAACGCGGTTTATGAGTGTTCCGCAAGACGAGCAAAGATTTTGAATAGGTTTTGACTTGAAAAACCAAACAAGTTTTGGTTTAGGAGTACCGAGTATCATGTATCACGCATGCGCTCTTGTTTTGACACCAAGACGGCAAGTGATCACAACTGAGCCAATGATTTTTCTCTCTCTCGTGCGCTGCGGAATTGTGGTTAATCGTCTCCCCTGCTGGGTCTTAGTGCTCGTCTCTTAATGGTATAATCACTGTCTCCCTCTCTGTTTCAGCATTTCTCCTATGTGTGTGCACGCATAATTTGACACTAACACACACACACACACACACACCAACATACGCACACACACTCTCTCGCCCCACTCCCCAACTTCACATGCACATACATACAGACACTCTCTGCTTTACACAGAAAACTCAGCTCTGTCGCAATTCTTTTCAGAGGTGTTTGAAAAGTGCTGGCTCATGCGAGTGTCATTAAAGAGATTTTTTCCCCCGTTAAAACAGTGTTTCCGTTGTGTGTGTGTTTGTTGTGAAACTTAAAAAGTGAGGTGGGGAGAGGGAGGAGGAGTTTTACTGTGTAAGACAAGGCAAGGGGCTAATTCCACACACACACACACACAAATACAGGGTGCCTGCACACACAAACATTTATCTGTCGGGATTTATTTTAACTTTTTTTAAAGTGTAGTAAAGTGCAGGTTAATTTGTTTAATTTTTACTTTATATATTGTATTAATTATTTTTATGTATTTATTTTTTGGGCTATGGAACGAATTATTTGATTTTTCATTATTTCTTATGGGACAATTTGATTTGGTTTACAAGTGGTTTGGAATACGAGCCCACTTCCAGAACAAATCATGCTCGTAATCCAAGATTCCACTGTCATTAGATTTTAGCAGAAAAACCAGGCTAGTCTGAAACCTTAGCTGTGGTTGCAGGTTATGACCTCATCATTGTCACAGCTAAGAGCTACGTTTTCAGGAAAAAACGATGCAATGACCAATGATCTTTGAGGTGTAACAAAAAGATAATGGGACGTCTATGCCATGAAACACTTCACACCTTGTTAGACTCTTTTCTTCTGCAATCTTCTTTTCACTGACTCAGCCAGAATCCCTTGAACAACTGTTTACACTTTCATTATCATCAGTTCCCTTTATAAGTCTCTTTGAACCCTTGGTTCCCCGGCAGATTATTGCGTGCCTCCTAAGCCCAGTACTCTCACATTCCACTGTATGTTCATTGCTGTTGATCTGGACTCTTCCTCATGTTTTTGAATCTTGTCTCTGTCTTGCATTTGAATAATAACCACACTTTAGGATGCTCTGGCTCAGGATTTCGTTTTGTTTTCACTATACAGTACATGTGAATATTTCATTCATTGGCAGTACATGGCTATGGATCACCACCTGCTTTTCTACACCTGCCTGATGCTGCTTCAAAACCTTTGGCACTGCCTATGCGGTGGAAGCAACTGCAGCAGCCCCTACACCAAACACATCTGAAATCTTTGCACATTCGGTGAGATCTGCCTCCAGACTTTTAAAGCTTTTTCTTGTGCACATTTTTTACACCACCTTTGTGCTTAGGTTTGTCCATTTTAACATGAGAGATGAAGAAAAAGGAGGCATAGATACCAACTATTTTCAGTGGAATGATGTTGAAGCCTCCTGAAAAATACTTACTTTAGATGTTGCTTACTGTAGATGTCACTGACTAATTTGAATATGGACTGCTTCATCACTCAGTATTTGCACAGCAATTAGCAGTAGCCAGAGACAGTGATGTGCATAAAGCTACCAATGTCAGGCCATCTCTGCCTATATGGGGGTGGAGCCTGGCACTATACTATATACTCAGCTATATGGCACTACACTGGTATATTTAGAAAGGGAATACAGTGGAACCTTGGATTATGAGCATAATTCGTTCCGGAAGCGGGCTCATATTCCAAAAACACTCATAAACCAAATAGAATTTTCCCATAAGAAATAATGAAAACCTAAATTATTCGTTCTACAGCCCAAAACAATAAATACATAGAAATAGTTAATACAATATATCAAGTAAAAATAAAACAAATTAACCTGCACTTAACATTTAAAAACAGACAGATAAGTGTTTCCGTTTGTGCGCGCAGGCGGCATGTATTTCTATGTGTGTGTGTGTGTGTGTGTGTGGAATTAGCCCCTTCCATCGTCTTAAACAGTAAAACTCCTTCTCCCTCCCACACCTCGCTTTTTAAGTTTTACAACTAACATACACAATTCAAACACTGTTTTAACAGGAAGAAAATAAATCTCTCTAATGATACTCGTGTGAGCAGACAAACGGAATCACTGCTGTAAAGTAAAAAATAAAAATTACAAAATGAACCAGCACCTTACCTTTGAAAAGAATCACGACAGAGCAGAGTTTTCTGTGTAAATAAAGCGCGTGTGTGCAGCCGGGGAGAGTGTGTGTGTGTCGGTGTCAAGTTACGCGCGCACACACACATAAAGTTCACATAAGTGTGTGTGTGTGTTTGTGTGTGTGTGTGTCGATGTGTGTGGGACACAGTGTCAAATTACGCGCACGCACACATAGGAGGGAGCGGGAGATGTTGATTATACCAGTAAGAGACGAGCACTAAGAGCAGCAGGGGAGACGATTACCCATAATTCCCGCAGCGCAAGAGAGAGAAAAATCATTGGCTCAGTAGTGATCACTCGCCGCTCGGTGTCAAAATAAGAGTCGCATGCGTGATACATGATACTCGGCGCTCGTAAATTAATACTTGCTCGGTTTCTGATTAAAAATGTATTAAAAATCTTTGCTCGGTTTGCGGAACACTCGTAAACCACGTTACTCGCAATCCGAGGTTCCACTGTAGTTGCTTTTAGCAGTTCTTCGATTTCCAGAAACTGCGAAAGAATAGTGTTTAAACCATCAGTAATGTTGTTGTAAACCTCTCACATTAAATATGTATGTAGTATTTATTTGACCATTGTTATTAGTTTAAAAAAAAAAGATTAATAATATATATTTATATTAGTGATTAATGTAATATTTAATGTAATTAATGAGAGACAACGTCAGTAATTACATTTATTGTTACCGTAAATATATATTTTATTTTGTTTTATTTTATGTTTGATTCACATAATAAATAAAGCATCAAAAAACGGTAATTAAAAAAAAAATCTAGTAGCTTCCTCAGTGAACTGGAGTGTGTGATTGGTCATAGGGGAGTCAGAGGGAATGCACATGCACAGCTCATTCATGTCTCTTCCAACAGCTGTGTTGTACTGAGACTAATGTACTAACTGAGAAAATGAGACAGAGACTAACCTACTGAGACTAGAATACTGAATCTGAGACAGTTATTGAGACTAAACTATTGAGACAAATAGAAATAAACAAATATACCAGGACTACTGAAACTGAACATCTGACAGGAAATTAACTACTGAGACTAAATACTGGGACTAAGCTACTGGCACTAACTACAGAGACTGAAACTAAACCACTGAGACTGAGGTCTCCTAAGACTGTGTCTGAGTTTGCTGATTTGGATAAACATTTCCAGAACTAAGCAGTGCGTGGTGCCATTTGTTTATGCACTTGTGCTTATACAGCCTTTCTATTTTTACCAGCTTAGACGCAGATTTAGTCTGATTACAGAGCGGGAGATTAATGATGTGTTTCTGCTGCTTCTGCATCTGATTATACACACAGCTGTGTGAGAGGAATATAAAGGGACAGTGTGATTACAGATAATAGGGACGAATGTGACAAATGTGACCAGCGGAAATAAATATGCGTTCACGGTGTAGCTGCTGAAACCAAAGTCATCTGTTCCACAATTTAGGATGATGATGAAAAATGGGACCGAATGGAAGAAGATAAAAAAAAAAAGGCCCTTTGTAGTTCTAAGACTTTTGTAACTTATGTAATGTTAATGGTATTAGCAGGGACATATGTATTTTTAATGTCTTCAGTTTGTTTCGACATTCAGATGGATCTCCAGTGTGCAGGGGCAAATCAACACACATTCCTTTACTTTGTTTTTTTTGTCCTTTTTCTATGTTCGTATTGGCCAGAGATTAAACAAGCTAAGTCCCCATAATGTGAGGTCATATAAGAAGAGCCCCTCCCCTTACTTGAGCAGTAGCTGATTCCTGTAGACACTGAATCAGCACATTAAGTAGAGAAGTGAAACAGAGACAGTGTGAGAAATGATAAAATGCATTATCTGAGCTCGGACACCTGTGTTAACTTGTCAAAAAAAAAAAAGGATAATGTAGGACCTTTAAATGTTAGCAGTTTGAAAATAAAAAAGTATTATATGTACTGAAAGCCCGGCAAGAACGGACAATATCACTACAACAGCGCGACCCTTTTATACAACAGCTCCACTAACACCATTTATTATCAACAGATTATAATTTGTCTCTTTATTTAAACACATATTTTGGCTTGGTGATGATCTTGTGGTATGCAGGGGCTGATGGGTAGCGTAGTCCTGACACTGTTACTCACACTCACTCACACTGGTACACGCAGGTGCCTTATATTTGATGTGTTATTGACTCTGGACTCCTGAAGGACGCTCCACAGTGTGAGAGAGCAGCTGAAGTGTGTGTGTGTGTGTGTGTGTGTGTGTGTGTGTGTGTGTGTGTGTGTGTGTGACATCAGGACTCCCTGTATGTACACCGTCTGGCGCTCCTCTATGTGTGTGTGCTTGCACATGCGCGCGTGCGTGTGTGTGTGTGTGCGTGTGTGTGTGTGTGTGTGTGTGTGTGTGTGTATAATTGAGTGTTTGAGCATGAAAGTCATCGCTGTTCCAGGCGGTGTTAATTAGCCCCCTGTTTACACATACAATACAGACTTCATTATTTATATTCAATGTATGCTATTTATAACACATACACACACACACACACACACACACACACACACACACACACACATACACAGAGCAATATACTAAAATTACATACACAGAATTTTTACTGTTATCTTAACTGTTTGTATTGCGCAACTTCAAACCACCACCATAATCAGATAGGGGGCGTGGCCTAAAGTATGAGGATGGAGACTGAACACGAAGGGAGCGGTTTGAACTCTCTTCTGATCGATGTGTGTGCAGAGGCGGCGTTACCATTAGGCAAAAGTAGGCGAGTGTCTCGAGCCCCGGACTGCCAGGACCCCAAGACTTAAACCTAACTCAGTAGTTTTAGCCAGCACTTACGTCTAACATGTAAAAATAATTAAAATCCACCTGCTGAAATAACATTAGAATGCCATTACGGCACACGAGTTGCGTACTACACACACTACGATGCTACATTCTGTGTGATGAAAACGGAAAGTTATTCACTGCAGTTTGATTGAGGAGAGCGAGACTTCCATCTACAGCCAGGAAACGAAGTGAAACCCAAGTGGTGCAGAGAAAACAGAACTAACGGGAGGAGAACAGACAATTAAGAGGATCTTTGGCAAAGGTAACAATTTTTTACGCATGTGCAGAGTCACAGGTCACGTCAGGTCAACAATGTCACAAGAGAAACTGTCGGCACGTGCTGTTCTCTCCACTGAGCACAAAGTCAGAAAATCACTGGATACGGAGTCCGGAATAACAAAGTGTGTTGAAGCCCGGACAGATTTCAGTGTCCTGGCCGACACTATTCACCCCAGCCACTCGACTGGTTTTAATGAACATTAGTTTCATAGTATTCTTAATCCAACACCCCGATATTCATATGTGTTTCTCACCCACTAAATCTCATTTGATGAAGGAAGACTAAACTATTTAAAAAAAGTAAATAATACAAAAAACAGGGAGAAACAATACAAGCTAGAGAAATACAGAGAAATACAGAGAAATACAGAGAAATACAGTGCCAAAAGGGGAGAAGAGAAGGAAAGACATGAGAATAGCATTTGAGGAGGAGAAAGTAAAAAGAAGAAAGAGAGAGAGAGAGAGAGAGAGAGAGAGAGAGAGAGAGAGAGAGATCCAAATCAAGTAAAATCAATAAAGGAGAAGGAGAGAGATGCAAAGACAAATACATAAAAAGAGGAAAGTAAATATAGTGAAGATGAAGAGAAACAGTAAAATGCATTAAAATGATTGGAAGGAGAAAAAGAAAGCAGTCAAGTAGCAGATGAAACACATCAAATTAAAAGCATTAAAGGGACAGAAGAAGAAGAGTAAGACAAAGACGGGAAGGCGGGGACAAAGATAAGAGGTCATTATTTTAATAAGTGTTCTTTGGTATTATTTGTAATAATAATAATAATAATAATAATAATAATACATTTTATTTATAAGCGCCTTTCATAATACTCAAGGACACTGTACAAAAAACAATAAATACATTTGTGTCACTCCATTGACCCGTCATGGGTTTTCTTACTTTAGTGAAACAGCACAGGAGACAGAGGTCGATCGTCAGCTATTAGTCTGCTGATCATGATGAAATACAAATGTATCTGTATCAGAGATGTAAACTGACAATGAGTTACGTTCGAATTGTAGAAAATTGTTTGTGCATTAGTTAACCTGTTAATGTTTTGTTGTTGTTGTTTTTCTACAGGGCTGTTCTGGACATCTGGATAAGACTGCTGTGGGATGACGAGTGTATATATATATA
>QMIH01000688.1:44469-65979 GCA_003987875.1 Clarias batrachus | reverse complement strand
ATAAATATCATTTCCAGCAGCAACATAAAGTGTAAAATGAAATTAAATAAAATAGGAATAAAAAGTGCTGGCTTACATTCCTTTAATTAAACACACACACACACACACACACACACACACACACACACACACACACACACACACAGAGTGTAATGAGAAGTCACATTATTAGGCTGTATGAGAATTATTTATTAAAATAAACTTTTTACTTATCAATAATAACATTTATGATACTTATGCTTGTGTTTCACAATGCTCTAAAACGTTACTTCACATACTGTATGATTTACATTAGATAACTTCATGCATTCATGACATCCAGTCAATTGTAATGCATTATTACTGTAGGTGGCTGTCCTGTCCTGCATCCTCAACAAGCTGCAGCCGCAAACGTTCTCACCAGATCCAGAAAATATGATCATATAACCCCAATACTATCATCCCCGCACTGGCTGCCTGTCCAGTTTAGAATTCATTACAAACTACAGTAGCATGACTTACGGACAAGGCTCTAAATGCTTTAGCTCCCACGTATCTAGCCAGTCTTCTGACACGTTACAATCCACAGCGCTCCACAGGATCACAAAACTCCGGACTCCTGGTAGTCCCCAGAATATCAAAGTCTACACAAGGGGATAGATCATTCTCATATTTAGCTCCTAAGCTTTGGGACATCCTTCCTGACAGTGTTCCAGTTTAAAAGCAGACTTTAGACACATCTCTTTAGCCTGGCATACGCGTAATTCATCCCAGAACCTCCTACTCCAGTACAGTAAAGCTCACATTCTCATCTTGTACTACTGCGAACATCATGAATGGCAGCGACGCTAATGCTTTTCCACCCCGAGGCATCTGGAGATTGTGGAAGATCCAGAGAAGGACCTGCTCCAGCTGGATTCTGCTTCATGATGCTTTGGGTTTATTAAAGCAACGATGCCAACCTCCTAATTAATACACAGATTAACATTCTACATTCTGTATACTGTATGTGCATCACACTGGACACGACCACAGAAAGGACATGGATCACATCACAGCCCAGTGTTTAGGATAATTAGAACTCACACACTCCAGTGTCACACAGATGAGGACGGGTTCTACATGGGTTTATAATATCTGGGTTTCTCTCAAGGTTTCTTCCTCATGCCATCTTGGGGAGGTTTTTCTTGCCACAGTCGCATCAGGCCAGATCACTAAGAAGGATTTTCTCTACGACCTTTTTTACAGCGTTTGTTTGTTTCTTATCTTCTGTAAAGCTGCTTTGAGACAATGTTCACTGTTAAAAGCGTTAAACAAATAAAACTGAATTGAATTAAAAAAAAAATATATGGCTGGATTTATTTTTAACAAAAGAAAACTGTATTAGATTTTGAACAATGACTTTGACTTGGAGTGTGTGTGTGTGTGTGTGAAGTTCTTCAGGCTTCTGAAAGAAAGAAAGAAAAGTAAAATAAATAATTTAAATCCTACGCTACTAATGTTCTCTTCTAGTGTTCACTGTTTCCCAGAATTCCTCAGAGCCTCTTTATGCTCAGCAACATTTGTCTTCTTCTGGAACAATGTCTAACGTGTGTGTGTGTGTGTGTGTGTGTATGTGTGTGTGTGTGTGTGTGTTTTATTGTATAGTGATGGACTGTACACAGAAGAATGGTCATAACCCTCAACTTCATTGTTTACTCCCTCGTCCACAAATCGATCTGCACCTAAATTTCCCAGTGACTAACTACCTCATTTATGTGTGTGTGTGTGTGTGTGTGTGTGTGTGTGTGTTCCTTTTCCATCTCAATTTATATCGAATATTTCTGCGTGTGATTGCTTTCCTGCAACCACCAAGTGTGAAATAGAGGTGTGTGAAGGTAAGGCGCGCACACACACACACACACACACACACACACACACACACACACACACACACACACACAGATACAATAACTATGTGACTTAATATAATAACTGTGCTTTTCTTCACATCAGTGCAACACTATGTGAATATTTCAGAATACAGAAGAAAAATCTGTATAGAATTAAATATTCAAATCCAAATACAGCGAGTAAAATGTATCAATATATTAATTTACAATTTAAATAAGTATATTATATTATATACAGTATATATAAAACTGTACAGCGAGTGTGTCTGTACATTCAAGATATTTGCGGCAATATTATTTGGGGGGGGGTCTGTGTAAGGTGAGTAATAGATCACAATGTTTTTTGGAATTTTTGTCTGTTTGTTTGTTTGTGCATCATGTAAAAACTACTGAAGGGATTTTAATGTGTTTTTTACATGTGTATTTGGCCGAGCTTGCGGTAACATATAGACTTAGTTTCATTGGGTAGAGAAGATGTGCTACTTTAAAATTAAAATAGAAAACGCCCTTATATCATGAAAAAAAAGACCTTTAAAAAATCATTAGTTCATCTCAAAATTCAACATATGGCACTGTAAAAATTTTAAAACGCTCTTATGAGTGTGCAATTGAAATCTACTTAATAAACACGATCTCATGCTGCCATTACACACATTTCAAGGTCACACGTAAAAATGTTTTATTTAACATTAAAATGTTTTTGTTTATTCCAAAATTCAACAGATGGCGCTGTACTCTTTTTAAAAACGTGCTTCAAAAATCTATGCTAACAAAGCATCTAGTATTTTATATTTATATATATTTTAACATTTTAAACAGCTTCAATTTAGACCTAAGCATAACATCATGCGTTATGCGTTAAGTTTTAAATAGCATCGTGTACACACTTACTATATAAAATAAAACACTCTATGAGTTTGCGAGCTACATGAATACAAACAAGAGACTCAGGTACAGAAACCCTAAAGTTTAAGGTAAAAAAATATGTTTTGACCCAAAGGTGTAATCTCTTATTTGTGAAAAATAGCAGAACATAAATCAAAAACACTGATTGTTAAACATTATTAATTACTCAATGAGACGGGGGACACTGACTGTGGAGGAGATGACCAATGGAGATCCATTTTTTATTTTAAACATAAAACATCTCTGGGTTTGCTTTAAATTTGCCCACAAGGGATGATGCAATAATGATTTGCTTTTATTTCTACTTGTCCCTCAAATGCTCTCCAATTGTCATTATCCATCTGCGGAGTTGGTGGTTAAGGGCCGTGCTCAAGGGCCCGCAAGGAGGAGCTGAGGTGTTTGAACTCACAACCATCAATTACCTAGTAAATACCTACAGTAGTGCTGGTTCATGTGTGCTGCTAGAGCCGGTTCAGTAGAGAACCTCACATCCTCTCAACTGGATTTTTTCCCCCATTGGTCAGAAAGTCACGTCATTAAATCACTGTAAACATTTGTGTACGTCTTTACTTTCTTAGCAATTTCAGTAGCAAAAGAAAAAAAAACTGGGCATTGCATATTGAATCTAATTCATTTTAAAGATAAGATTTTAGCTCTAGCCCATGGAAAGACGTTTTTCTGTGAGAGCTGGTGCTTTGGTCATCTGAAAACAAAGACAAGGTTTGGAATCGGGCATCGGCTCTGAGCTAGCGCCGGAACCACCATGATGGAAAACGGGTAATTGTGGATCACCAGGTCTATATATTTTTGATATGGCACAGGTTCTTCAATATTTTGCCAGATTCCCTACCTGATGCAACTTCTCCAATTTATTAAGGCTGGGGCCTGACACTCGCTCGTATAGCTTGTGTAGCTTGAACGTGGGCCTTGGTGATGAGAGCTAGCCAACAGTACACACATTCCTTTGGCTGCTCCCATTCCCGGGGTCATGGGGTCTGCATATTGGATTTGGTGCAGGTTTTTTTTGCCAGATGCCCTCCCTGACACAACCCTCTACAAATTATTCAAGGTTGTGACTTCCACTAGGGGTGCAGGTCACTGGAATCGAACCAACACCATGGCAATAAGGGTTATTCATTAACCTACTGCGAAACCTTTTATATATATATCACATTAATAGCATGATACATGTAGGGGCAAACACTTCATTAGATCCATATATATATATTTATATTTAGCATGTTAGCAGACAGACCTCTGATGAGTAGGTTTAATTTCCTGATTATTTTTCAGACAAAGCCAATCATAGAGATTTACGACTGTTATGTTTTGTTTCGCATCTGAGTGGAAGTTCTGCAGTGAGCTGTGTTGTTTAATGGAGTTTATTTTCTCATCTTTCCTTCCATTTAGGTTTCTTCTTTTTCACTCTTTCAGCATTAGCATCATGAGATTGCCTTCTCGTGTTCGGTGAACCGTTTCCCCGCTCGCTCGCTCGCTCGCTCTCGGCTCGGCTCCGTTCACACGATGACGCTCGGCTAATGACGGCCCCCTTCAGCGCGGAAACCATCGTTCATCTCAAACCGCTCGACCTTCAGACGCGTTTAATTCATCATGGCTGTTTGATTTGTTATTTCTCCGCGTGACAGCTCGAGCGTCTCGGTTAGGAAGAGGCCCGGAGTACACATTAGACTCCAATAAAGCCGCTGGAAGGAGCTAAATTACCCCACATCACTTTCTCCAATGAAGTGTCGTGCAGCATCTATTTACTCCGAGACATGAATATTTATTTATTTATTTGTATTTATTTATTCATAGAAAGTCCTACTGTGTGAGGTTGTGTGTGAGTCTCAGATTGTGTTTGTCTGAAGATTCTACTTCTTTATGTGACTGTCGCCTACAGGAGTGAATCAGGTCGCATCCTCAAGGTGAATGGTGATGATAATTACTCGACTCTACGCTCGGTGTTGTTCACGTGCGCAGTCAGGACACAGTGAACAGATGAGCTGAACATTTGTGTCTAATCAGATCATGTTCATATTCAGCGCTGATGCTAATCGGATGCTAATGATCATTTTGCTCCTTTTGAATGCTAATGTGACGATCAGTTTAACAGTTACAGCATTCGAACAACATCAAGTCTGCACCACTCACACCATCTGTGCACAACACGGCTAGGTTCGTAAGTATTTGGACAAAGACACAGTGTAAGTGCTTGTGTCTCCGTACTTTAGCACAGAGGGTTTTAAATGAAGAGATGGGGATGTGATTGAAGTGTTGACCTTCAGCGTTAATGCAACGGCCTTAGCATTAACTGCTTACAAATTACAGCCATTTATTACAAGGTCTGCCTTTTTCAAAGACTCAAAATTAATAACAATCAGGAAGACATTTACTGCATTTGGAAGACGCCTTCATCCAGAGCGACTTACAGTTTTATCTCATTAATACATACGAGGAGTTGAGGATTAAGGGCCTCGCTCAAGGGCCCATCAGGGACAAATTGGTGGTTGTGAGATTTAAACTTGGGTCTTTCTGAACCATAGTGTGCTGGACACGGATGCCATGCCAGGTATTTTTGTACAAATGATGGCAGTGGGATTAGGATAATGGTTCAGTTTATAGTGTTACAAAAAGATATTAGGTCACACGTACTAAACAGACACAGAAAGTGTAATATTTTAGGAAGTTCCTCAAGCATGACTTCTAGGCGTGACGGTGGTGTAGTGGTTAGCTCTGTGTATCTCCAGCCTTGCATCTCCAGGTTTCGTGTTCCACCTCGGGGTTTGTGTGTGTAGAGTTTACATGTTCTCCCCGTGCTTGGTGGACATACAGATTAGACTAATTGGCATTTAAAGATTGCCTGGAGTGTGTGTGTAGCCTGCAACGGATTGGCACACAGGCCAGGAGTGCCTGAGTCTCCTGGGACTGTAGAGGATAAGAACTATAGATAATGATTGAATGAATGATTTACTTTCTAAGTGAAAGTGAAACTTGTTGTGCTAAAGGACCGTAAGAGAAAGATGAAATAAAAATTGCAGCAGATTTTTTACATCTCTGACATGAAACTGCTCATTAAAGCAAACGAGAGATGGGACGTCACTCCTGTGCCTCATGTTTTATTATACAGTAAATAATAATTAAGATTGTTGAGATAATTGAGAATAGAACCGAGCGCTTAAAGGTTTAAAGATCCTACAGTGACAGTTTGGGGATCTTGGGATTTGACCTCATAACCTCCGGATCATGAGCCCAAAGAGTTTTTCATTCTCCTTTCCCAGCACCGGCGGGACGTCCTGTTACAGCATCGAGTGGTAATGATTGATGTAAGATTGGGATTGTCTGAGCTTTTGCCATACGGTGTTAACAGTTTATCCTACGTGGGTGTGTGATCTGCACTCCCTCCATCAGCGCTGTAGAAGACGAATGCTCTTCGTTCCTGATCTATGCTAATAAGAAGGTTGTGTGGATGTGATTTGTCGATATCCTGAAATATCGCCCCCTCGCTCCCTAAACGCCCGCGCCGCTCAATAACCTATTAAAGCCCAATCACAGATAGGTTGGAAAGCAATCTGGAAATTTGTGCTGACATTGATCCAACAGCGAGAGGAGCTGATGGTGGCGATTAGCGCTCGCGTCCCGAGAGACGAACGCTTTCACTCCTCACGGCGTCGACGCACGGAGCTGTTTACCAGCTGTAGAAGGGAGCAAGAAAARTACAATTATGTTATAAATAAACACGGCTATTTAAGAGTGCCAGAAGTGATAAAGAGATCATATAAAAGAGCACAGTTATTCATTAGCTATTAATATAAATAAATAGAAACCTGGTGCTCTAAAAGAATAACATGGAGGACTTATCTTAGGTTTCCAGATGAAAGTAATAGCAGGAACATAATAATATTATACAGTAAATGTTACATTATTTACCAGCGCCTGGAACAAGAAGGGAAACTAGCCATGCTAATAAAACTCTATTGCTTTTGTATATTTTATATATTATCCCTCATATTAAAGCTTCTCTCGGCTGCTCCTGTCTCGCTGGTCACTGCTGTGCAGGTGTGTGTGTGAACACGTAACATCAGTTCATCTGTAACTGCACTGACAGTGGAGCGCTGGCGTGGTGATCTCGCATGACGATGCACGTCCGCACATTTCTGCTCCACACTGAGGTGTTAAAGCTCCTCACTATAGTCAAGTCAATTTATTTATATAGCGCTTTTAACAATTGACATTGTCGCAAAGCAGCTTTACACAATCAAAAGAAGTAAGTTTGTATGAAATGTGTATGTGTATGAATCAAAATGATAAGATTGTCCCTGATGAGCAAGCCGAGGGCGACGGTGACGAGGAAAAACTCCCTGAGATGGTAATAGGAAGAAACCTTGAGAGGAACCAGACTCAACAGGGAACCCATCCTCATCTGGGTGATAACGGAGAGCAGCATGAAAGAAAGTAGAAAGAAGGTGAAAGAAAGCTATCCTGGTAATATTATCTACATGTGCTCCAAACGAAAGGCTGGAATCTATAATCACACCGAGGTCTTTTACTGTTGCACTTGATGGAACAGAAAGGCCATCTAAAGTTACAGTGTGATCAGAAAGCTTACTTCTAGCTACTTGTGGTCCTATGACCAGAACTTCTGTCTTATCAGGATTAAGCAGAAGAAAATTAATTAACACCCAATCTCGTATGTCCTGCACACACTGCTCAATTTTAGCAAACTGGTTTTTCTCATCTGGTTTTGCTGAGACATATAATTGTGTGTCATCAGCATAACAATGAAAACTAATACCATGTTTACGAATTATGTTGCCCAGAGGAAGCATGTAAAGGGAAAAAAGCAGTGGGCCTAAAACTGAACCCTGTGGAACACCAAACTCCACTTGAGAACATGAGGAATGGTCACCATCTAAATCTACAAACTGATAACGATCAGTCAAATAGGATCTGAGCCACAAGAGGGCAGTTCCCTTAATTCCTACTACCTTTTCTAATCTGTGAAGGAGAATACTATGATCAATGGTGTCAAAAGCTGCACTGAGGTCCAGTAACACAAGTATAGTGATGCAACCCTGATCAGAGGCCCATAGGAGGTCGTTTACTACTTTAACAAGTGCTGTCTCTGTGCTGTGATGAGGCCTAAATCCTGACTGATAGAATTTGTTTATGCCATTCCTATGTAGATATGAACATGGTTGCCCTGCTACTATCTTTTCCAGGATCTTCGAGATAAAAGGGAGGTTTGATATCGGCCTGTAATTAGAAAGCAGACAGGGGTCAAGGTCAGGTTTCTTGATTAGCGGTTTAATAACGGCTAATTTAAAGGATTTGGGGACATACCCACTACTGAGTGAACAGTTAATTACTTTCAACAGTAGTCCTGATCTCACTCCATCAGACTTTCACCTGTTTGGTCTCTGAAAGCAGAACTACGAGGACGAGGAGTCCCTTCTGATGAAGAACTGAGGACAGCGGTGCATTCGTGACTCACAGCTCAGAATAAAACATTTTTAATGATGGGATACGGAAGCTTGTCGACTGAAAAGTGAGGAGATTATGTTCGGAAAACAATGTATTTGTCTTTTCTAAAAGTTTTTAACATTTTTAAAAAAAGTTATTAATACTTGAATCAGTGCTGCATGAGCTCTGCCTGTGTGTTTTTATTCCTTTATTTCTAGATCGTTTGTCACGCTGTATTGACTGCGAGCTGGAATGAAGTCTTGCGGAAATGACATACAGTATGATGGATCGTACGCAGGTCTCTCTTTAGAGCTTTTTGTTTTTTCCTCGTTTACAAAGTGACAAATTAATGACTTTTCATAATTATTTTCATTCTTTCTGAGAAAATTATTATTTAAGATTTGGAATTTTCTGTGGATTTTCATTTTTTCTTTCATTTTTTCTTTTTTTTTAACTCAGCCTAATGTGAGTGTTTTGCACAAACCTGTTACTCACTGTGTGTGTGTGTGTGTGTGTGTGTGTGTGTGTGTTCAGTTTGTTTAGAAAGTCAGAGAGGAATGGCTTTAGGATAAATACGGTGTATAATGAGAGTGGACTTTATTAAAGATTAAATATATTTAGTAAAGAATAAATGTCACAGCTCACAGATCAACCCCTGAACTCTCGTCTCGTCTCGTCCTCTCTGACCTTCACGACCCCGCCCTCATCACTGTTGGGTAGAAATGAACAGATATTATTGTAAAGTTGAGTTTTTWCCTGTGTGGAGAAACAGAGACTTGATTAATGAGGATTAATTTCACCACGACAACCATGTTGTAACCACAGCGCCGCTGAGTTCTGTCTCCTGATTGGACCGACTATAACGCAGCTGCGCGTCACTGGTCTATAAGAGTTTTGGGGGGAAACGACTGACCCTATCATCATCCTCTTACTGTATTTACTTCATCTCCATCCTGTAGAAAGAAGAGGAAAGTAACTCTCTAATCTCTGAATAACTGAGCTGTAATAGTGACAGCTTGACTTTATATTCTCATATTTTGCCACATTTTGCGAACACTAGACACTCAGTCATTCTGTGCTGATGCAGGACCGTCTGTTCATCACAGAGGAGATTTATCACACTCCAGCTTCGCTCAGCATAAATTATACCTGCAGTCTAAAGACAGCAGAGTATTATTTCACCCCCCCCATAATCACAGTGCAAAGCAGGGTACAAGTTTACAGCCTGAAGCGACAGCCTTATAAACGTAAATCTTTAGCAGTAAATAATAAACAATCTGCAGGGGCTGTGCATCAGACGCGGGTTACTGAGTTAGCTGGATTAGACCGGGGAAGATTGGACGTCGTCCTGCACATGCACTGTACGTAGAGGCTCATTGAAGGTAAACAAGATGAGACTGAGACTTACAGTTACAGTACACACTACATCAAGGTCAGAATTTTTTTTTATTTTTAACTTTTACACCAGTTTTAATTTGTGCGCAAATAAAACAAAAAAAGGTGCTGAGATCAGTTCATTTCTTTCTCCCATAGTAAGTTTTACACATGACTCTATCTTCTCCTTTGTCCCCTTTCTTCACTATGGAGGTCTTCTATAGTGGTCTTGCATAAATGTGATGAAGTACATGTGCTGGTTCCTGCTGAGGGGTGAGAATCCACCCTTTACCCCTGTAGGAGGCACCTTGGGTACTAAAGCAGAAATGGAGCAGAATTACAACCGATCAGTTCTTTAAGTTTTGCTCATCGTACAGTATGAGTGTAAAACACGATCCAGGAACGTGCCCTTGCAGAGGGCTTAACCTCACCTGTTAGTTTGATGGACATTTTTCAGGATAGACGCCCCTGTGGAGCGTGGCAGATTTAGCTGCACCCGCAGTCAGGCCTCCTGAACAGGATCCATCACATGATAAATCACAGTGGCAATGATCTCATCAGAGAAGACTGATCATCTCTGTGCCCCACCTCCCATACACCATCCTCTTTCTTTTCCTCTCTTCTATCTATATATATATTATCTATAAATAAATAAATAAATGATCAGTATGTTAGTATGGGATATTAGCATGGAAATTGCTGTCTAAAATATCTGGTCTGAACTCAAACTCAGGTTTTTCTGTAGTTGACATGCAGAAGGGATTTTGTTGGTGTGTGAATGAGAAAATAATTCAGGAAAAAATGTTTTCACCAATCATTTTGTAGCAAAGCCCCGAAAAATGGTTCACAGAGTTTTTGACAAAGTAAATGCAGTATTGAAAAAGCTATGATGTAACAGTCCGATTCAACAGTACAAAAGTATTACTTTCAGAATACACTTAAACTGGTTATTACAGTAGAGTTGTTCCTTTGAGAATAAGATAAGATAAGATAAGATAAGATAAGATAAGATAAGACTTTATTAATCCGAGAGGAAATTCTTGTGTCAGAGACGGCTCCAAGAGCAAAGAGTAAAATTTATTAATTTTTTTTTTTAATACGCGCAATGAAGTACAGTAACTAAACATAGGCTATACAAAAGTGGAATGTAATGACCAACAAGGTACAATACAGCAACCAGCAGAGCACTAGAGCAGTAGAAACCAGATTCTGATGTCGAGTTTATTGAGCAATTGAATGAAGAATACTCCACGTTACAGAATGATTTACAGTAAATAATATATGGTAACGAAACTCACTGTACTGTACCTTCATTATACCTCATCATTTTACAGCACAGAAATATGCCAATAGTATACTATTATAATCCCTTAAACATTAGCTACAGCTGCTATGAGAGCCGTGATCACACTGTACTGGATTCTTTCCGTTAAATTTAACGTCCTGCACTGAAACGTTTATATAATATCCATATATTATCCATTACCTCTGCCTCGTTATCCTGTGTCGAGTCTCAGGGGGTTTAGAGCCTATAACCCCCCCCCCCACACACACACACACACACACATGCAAAGAAGAAGAAAAAAAGACTTGCATCCCCAACCATGGAGGTGTGAAGCAACAGTGCTGATCACACTTGTTAGCATCATGTTTGTAGACATTAAACTAAAGATCTTAAATGCACTCAGGATCTACTGTATCTCCATATTGACAGACGTACAGCTAACAGCAGCTGGAGTTATCATCCGAGCTACCATCATCATCTACACCATGCCACTGTAGATGTTTTATTTCGCTTTTCCAGCGGTGGACGAATTGACACCTCATTCAGTTCAGTGAACTGACGCAATGTTGTAAAGACAAACGGACCAAAAACGATGTGAGAGACTGATAAAGTCATACAGGAAACCAGTACTTCAAGTTATTGTTAACGGTGGATCTACAAGCTTTCGAATCATGGGGTACTTAGTATTGTCTGCATGTTTTCTCCCCCCTTCTTTTTATTAAATATATAATGGCACAGTTAAAAAGTGATATGTTATTTGTCTCTAATACTAAGAATTGCTTGAATGATCAGATGATTTTCATTACGTCCTCACAGAGGGGTTTGGGGCCCATCCAAGGACACAAACAAAGGACATTTCCTTCCAGCTTATTTGCCATTCCTAAACCCCACAGAGGGATTCTTTTTGTCCTGGAGATGTAAAGGTGGAAGCTTTACAACCAGCGTCCACATGATCAGAAATCCCTCCTGGAAGAAATGAAGGCTGTATGGCAAGGAATACCTGTGGAAGACTGCCAGGGATGCATTAGGCATTGATCCATTTCTTTCAGGGGTATGACAGGAGTGAATGTAAGGTAATGTGTGACAGCAATCTTTTATTTTGGCCAAATCCAGAGGACCGTGTTGACTAGCAGTGATGTAGTCTGTACAGTATGTTTTGTTTGTTTGTTTTGATAATACAGTAATGGAAATCCTGTTTCATTTCATGTCTTAATTGGTGCTGACATTTTGGACGTGCAGAACATCTGCATATGCAAAAATACAGTATGTCAAAAAAGGGATTCTGCTCCAGCACATGCTCTTTTTTCTAACATCGGAAGATTTCGTCCATTTCTCCCCAATCAGGCCACTCGGGTGCTTGTTCATTCCTGTGTTACTCAGCTCTCACCCCGCACTGCACTACGCTCCCTCTGATCCTTCAGCACTGCTCAAATAGCGAGTAATCAATCTCAATCCTCACTTGAACAGATGTCATGAAAACAAAACCCCATTTTTGCTTAAGATCAGTCTCAGGATTAACTGAGACATGCCTGTAATTTAGACAAACTCCGCCCCCTGAGGATAGCAAGGGAAGTTATGTGTAACTGTAGTGACTCTCAGTGAAGAGACTTCCAGAGTGAAGTGTGAAGTGTGTGTGAGTGTGGCGTTGGTGGTGTTCATCCAGCTGTAGATGTTCCTCTCTGAAATGATGYTCAGGGCTGAAGAGGACGAGTCAGAGCTCACTGTAGATGCCGTGGATTGAGTTGAATATGAATGTGTGCTGAATGAATGGCAGGCCACTCGATGCCTGTTAGGGTTTATTTGATTTGAGCTCATCRGCGCTTACCGTTTTAGTCTCATTTGAAGACGAGTCCAAGGGGACGACGAGAGCGCTAATGAGTTTTGGGAATTCTCTCACAGATGAAACAGCTCTATTTGGTTTGTGTTCATATTTAATGATCATTTAAGGAATCACAGCAGCTCCTGTTAAAGGATAGACACACTGTAATTAACTGCCGTCTCATCCAAAGTGTATTCAGACTTTACACACACACACACACACACACACACACACACACACACACCCACACGCTATAGTTGAAATACATGTATTTACATGAACCCATGTTCTAAAACCCATGACTTTAGAATGTTGCTAAAATATTGACAAAATTTATCCTTAAAATGTCTACAATGGATCAGCACTCTGTTGTAAACAGTGTAAGCAAGATCGTTATTAATGAATAGAATATCTAATCAAGGACAAATGACACATCTGATCATCATGTATTTTATCCAGTTTATTTCTTTCTTTCTATTAGATTTGTGAAACGAAGTTAGTTCCTGGTGCCATTTATAAAATTGTAGCTATAAACACTCGTCACACTTTCTATTTGATGCATTTCTTTTCTATGTTTCACAACACACTTATAATGTGATGAATAAGGTGATGTGTGTTAGAGACATGAGACACACACGCTGTGTATGGGAAGCAGCTGCAGTCACTTTGTCTGGTCCTGTCTTCTCTGTCCTGTTATATATTAAGGGCACAACGTTACACAGTGTGTTCCTGTACTATGATAGCGAGCTGGAAAGGACGAGGCTGATGATGCCGTAAACTGAAGTTTTTGTTTTGTTTATAATGTTTCCTTTCAAAAGCTACACCCGCTGCTGTGTGAAAACACTATGGGAACATCCCTTTGTACAACCGGTTGTGAAGCATGTGTGTATCAAACACGCCAAACTTTGGCTTATATAACCTCGTATCAGGAAGCTTTAGCGTCCACTTTTCAAGCGCGCTCCGGCACTTCTGTTGAAGTGGGAGAAGAGACTTCCTCTCTTGCTTTGGCAGAGATGAATATTGCCACCTCTGAGTGCTACTCTATTGATTAACGAGTGTATGAGGAATTACTAGAGGTAGTAACACGGGCGGTCGAACGTTTATTGAATTTAGATTGAAGAGACGCTTGCGGGCTATCTCTCTCCTGGGATGTCATCCTCCCTGAAAAAGCCCACACTCCCAGACTAACATCTTCGTTGGTGTGCAACGCTTTTCAAGCAGCGGGTCAGTCTGGTGCTGCCCTGCACACCATGGCGTTTTGTAGGCTTACCAGGCTGACCTGCTGAAGGACTCGAGCACTGACGAGGCTATCGACAAGAGTGCATTTTTAGAGCTATGCTGAGCTAAAGATCTGTCTCTCTGTGCAACCAAGCAGACGGTCTGTGCTATCGGCCACTCTATAAGGATTGAACTTTCCTCCTTGATGCCCCTATCTCTGGCCTGTTTGGTGACGCTGTTAATACCGTCGCCACTAGGTTTCGGGAGACGAAACTATAAGAACAAGAGGTTTCTTCCCCGCTCAAGAGTCGGGACCATCTGCCACCCAGTCCAGACCAGGTCTGGTCCCTACGAAGTGTGAGGCATCGAAGGAGACTGTGGGGAGCCAGCTACCCCCTCATAGAGACTGGGGAGGGACTCTTTCGCAATCCGCCTCAAAAACCGGACATGAGGAGCATCATCTCCCCCAAAAGGAAGTCCTGAGGCTTACGTGCCCAGGACGGTGGGGGTGTCACCCCCTGGGGATGGGAGCGTAAAAATTCCAATAAGGTATAAAGACTCCTTTCTGGCACCCTCAGGAGGCTGTTGTTCAGTCTCCGCTACCACTGGTATTTCGGGTAGCAGCGGTCTCCAGCAAACACCCGCCGAACACCTAACACTCCTCCCATCTAGGCATAGTATCAAAACGTGCCGCTTTCAGAGAGGCTGGAAGCGGGGAACCTACTGCCAGGTATGTCTCTTTAGGTACCAAGAACTTTAGAAAGAGGCTACAGGATTCATTTTGTACATCATCCCGCATTTCAATGGCATGGTCTCCACTTCCATGAAACCGGAACGAGCACATTTGCTGACTTGTCAATAACAGACTTTACTGGAAAAAGGGGCCATAGAACATGTTCTCCTGCCAGACAGAGACTCAGGCTATTAAAGTCAGTATTTCCTGGTTTCCAAGAGAGACGGGGGGTTGCGTCCAAAAAATTATTGGTTGAACCAGATGATTGGTTTGTGACAATCAACCAGAAGGATGGATATTTTCATATAGAAATATTGCCACAACACAGGACGTTTGCAGGGGACACTATTTCATCCCCTTGCCCGAGCTCTGGAACCCCCTGAGGGGGACCAATTAAGAGATGCTGGTCTTCCAGCCAGTGTAATTGAAACGATACTAGTGCTAGGGCTCCCTCCACTAGAAGAATTTATGCCCTCAAATGGAGTGTATTTGAAAGTTGGTGTATGGCAAAACATGTAGACCCAGACCAGTGCCAGATTGTTTCAGTGCAGGAGTTTCTGCAAGAAAAGTTGTCCTCTGGCTTATGCCCTAGTACTCTCAGAATGTACATAGCCACTATTTCGGCTTGTCATGTTTTGACTGATGGGGTTTCTGTGGGAAAGCACCCTTTAGTTGCCTGCTTTATTTCTGGAGCTAAACGGTTGAGGTCGCCCACTAAAGCAACTGTCCCTTCTTGGGACTTAACGATTGTGCTTGAAGGTTTGGTTGATACCTCTTTCGACCCACTAGAGTCAACGCCTTTCAGGCTTCTGACCCTTAAGATAGTTCTTCTCATGGCCATTACTTCTCTGAAGAGAATTGGGGATTTGCAGGCTTTGTCAGTCTCCCCATCCTGCCTAGACTTTGCCCCTGGGCTAGTCAAAGCTATTYTGCATCCTYAMYCGMACTATCTTCYSAARGTTCCATTCTCGACCATGCACCCAGTTGTTTTCGAAGCTTTCTGTCCTCCGCCATTTGCAGGAGCAGTAAAGACTTCACTTAATGTGTCCAGTACATGCTCTTCAGATTTACATCCACCACACTAGCCAGTGGCATAAATCAGAGCAGCATTTTATATGCTATGGGGGACGGCCACTACTAGACAAACGCTGTCACATTGTGTGAGAGATTCTATTGCCCTAGTCTATGAGGCACATGATCACACTTTGCCTCTAGGAATTAGGGATCATTTGACCAGGGGGATTGCCTCATCAATTGCTCTGGCAAGAGGTGTCCCCTTGCAGCAATGTGTAATATGGCAGGTTGGTCCTCTCCACACACATTTATCAGATTTTTTTTTTTGCATATCCATGCTACTCCAGGCTCGCGGGTCCTCCAGTCAGCATTCCAGAGTTATGTCTGAGACCTCTTTGGTGATTGTGCAAACACACTACACAATCCTGGGGGTCCAGACACTTGCGGTGCAGCGGTGTTGGTATTCTTGTTCCCATAGTGTTTTCACAGAGCATCGAGTGTAGCTTTTGAAAGAGGACGTCTTTGCTGTAACCCTGTTGCGGGAATGAGATGCTGCGCTTCAATGCCACACTGAGGGCGTGACTGGACGTCCTTTCAGACAAAAATTGACCTGAGGATGTTTCCGGTTCAGTCCTGTTTATAACCTGCAGGTGCACCTCATCAGATGACTTCACCTGACTGAGGTTATACAGTATAAGCCAAAGTTTGGCGTGTTTGACACACACATGCTTCATAATCGGTTGAACAACGGGGCGTTGTGTTTTCACACAGCATCTCATTCCCACTTTTCAGGGAACAGGGTTACAGCAAAGTAACCCGAGACATTTCTCATGACCTTCAACAATATTTGTTATTAAAAAGGTTTCATGTTCAACTACACTTTTCTCCTTAATCAAATTTGCTGCCACTGAATCAAAAAAAACAATCAAAGCAATTAATGTATTATTTTACTAAATTGCACAAAAACACAACATCGGGCTGATTTAGGACCAAACTGTGCCGGGTGGAGTTATAGCGTTTTGAAAAATCACACAAAATTCACACTAATATAACCAAAACACTTATTTTGACATTTGCCCTCAATGAAAACATACAGAAAAATATTCTGCATTATTCTCAATTTTCAATGCTTCATGAAAAATAAAAAAAAGATAAATTCTCCAAACTGCAAACATGGAGTTCTCTTAATAAACACTACAAAAGTAGGTTCCTGAAAATGTAGTATGCTGGCAAAAGAGGAACCTTCATCTACTGAAAAGATTAATGTAACAAATGGCCACAAAAACACAGATCCATCACTGGGGACATGAAACAAGGGGCCCGGGGTCCATGGGATCAGAAGAACATATTAATATCTAATAATGGAGGCTAGAGCCACAAAGCCTTTGTGTTTTGTGATCTGTTTCCTAGAGCATATGAGTGAGGAAATATAAAATCTAAAGGCTTAGGTCCACAAAAGAGGGGGATGTGTTGGGCGTCATATGGGTCTGACAGAAGAAATCCATGTGAAGCCAATTAATGTGGATCATGCGCTTACACTAGCTGAATAATGACCAGAGACTCTTCATGACCCCATCCTGTCTAAAATACTGTGTGTAGTCCACCATGTCCACATTAATATCATCCACCACTGTTAGTAAAATAGATCAGAGTCTAATAATAGCATTAAATTAAATGATGTTAAAGGGTCATTAGTAGAACACTTTTGTACAACAATGAAAACCGTGTGTTGAGTTTTTTTTTCGAGCTTTCTTTTCATTTCAGTGCTTGGTTAAGAGCTTAATGAGTGGTGGTGAAACAGTGGAGCAGTGCTGGAGTACGGTGCAGGAAGGAGTGTAAAATCTGGTTTAAATGCTGCTTGTGTAGGCAGCCTCTTCCCAAAAGATAATCAGGCCTAAAATTTTAAACATTGCAAATAAATGCAATCTTTTCTTGATTTCCTTGAGTTTTTCCTTGCCACTGTCGCCATCGTCCTCGGCTTGCTCATCAGGGACAGCCTTATCATTTTGATTCATACTGTACATGTTCACTTCTCATACAAACTTATATAATTCTTTTGATTGTGTAAAGCTGCTTTGTGACAATGTCAATTGTTAAAAGCCCTATTCAAATAAAATAAAATTGAATTGAAAAATGGACACGAGCCTGTGCACTAATGCAGTGGCGTTTATTATGCACTGATTGTGATTTAATCTGTTGCGCTGCATCGTCGTGTAAAACTCAGGGCGAGTCGACACGGTCAAAGGCATTATGGGGATTTGTCACCTTTGAACTGTTTTAATTTGTTTACTTAGTGGTTAGTTACTTATATATATCACATCCCAGCTAATATACACAACGAGAGGCGGAACCTAACTGTATATTTTACTTCACTACAGTTCTCAATGGTGTTGCATGACATAACTAAGGTGATGTTTAGTATCTCAAGCGCCAATCTCGCCACCTACTGACTACATGATTTGCGTTCCTACATAAAACAATGGGGTGCTATTCAATCATGAAGCAAGATTCAAAGAACGTCATTATTTCAGGTGTATGAAGTCAGAAGTGGAGGTGGTTTCAGACAGCGACTCATGCAGGGTGTTTACAGTTTGGAAGCCGACAGAGAGAGAGAGAGAGAGAGAGAGAGAGAGAGAGAGAGAGACTAAAACAGAGACTCTATGCAGCTAGCAGACGGTTGGTTTAGCCTGTCTGTCTGCTCCCTGGCCTTGGCTCTGGATTGTCACCGATTAACTAGGCCTCTTCTGAGACTATGCGCTATACAAGAAATGAGAGCAGCACCTTCCCGAGTGGGATGGACACCGTCCCGCCCTAACAGGCCAGTTTTGCCCTCAAAGGTCTTCCAGTTGTCCATTAAGCTCACGTTGTTTTCGGAGCACCACCTGGACATCCAGCGGTTCAGCGACCATAACCTGCTGTAAGCTATGTCGCCACGTCTCATTGGGATGGGACCAGAGCAAACTACTTCATCGGACATCGCCTTCGCTAGTTTACACACCTCTGTAAAGTTATTCTAAAGTAATGATTTCTTCGCAAGAAGTTGAAAAAGCATAAAAAGGGCAAAAGTTAAATATGCAATAAAATAAAATAAAAAAAGCAAAACCAATGAACAGTGTAAACGCAGTATAATTTAAACACTAATAACAGTGAAAAACGCAGCAAATGATTGGAACTCAGGAACCACGTCCTAGATTAAGGACATTCTCTGCATTATTACTTCTGAACACATTGTTGATTCTATGACCTTGACTTGTTTCACATCACCCTGTGTGTGCCGAGCTTCACCAGCCTGATGTTATTGAGCTCTTTGATTATTCTGTCAATAAACTCTTTTCATTTTCTCTGAGAGCCTCCGCAGCTACACTGACCCAGACGGGTAATTAGTGCTGATGGAGGGTTTTTACATTCATATGGCATTTATCTTTCCTCATGGTCAGGGTGGACATCAAAACATTTCTGCTTCATCCTCACAGAGATAACAGATGGCTGTCCACACACTTGCTGTAGAGGTTAGGGCGCTGAATCAGCTGATTAATCTCCCATAATTAATCTGACATGACTTTAATGATCAGTGTTAGTGCAAGAATATGAACTTGTCCCAGACACATCTGGCCGCTGCCTGATTGAACGATTATGTCTTTTAATCAGTTTTTGATGGTTGATACAATTAATCAAATCAATGCATCAGGTTTCAATTCAGAATCAATTCGTGCTTTTAAAATGAATTCGCTAAACTTGCTAATTTTAAGCGGTCTAAAATTGATTGATTCCTTAAAAATATACGACAGCTTTTGTAGAAAATGCAAATTGCTTTGACCTTCCGCAAATACTCACATTTTGTGAGATTATAACTTCTTTTTCTTCTTCTTTCAAGTTTATGGGTGGTTGGTGCAATGCCACCTACTGGATGAAGTCTGGAGCAGAAAATTGTCAGGGAAAAAACAAAAAGAACAAACAAACGCGCCACTTTTGTCTTTATTGTATACTTTTAGGAATTGTAAAGTTCTTGAGTCGCTTTCGATGAATCAGATCATGAACATCAGTGCTGCTGAATCGAATAATCATAATGCGCAAAAATCTACCCAAACAAACCCAATGCAGAATAATGCAGATAAACAAACAAACAAACAAACAAACAAACAAACAGACTCTGTATCTTTCGTTTACTGGTTAACATCTGGCTGCTCATTTGTGTTGATGTGAGCCAGTTTAACTCATATTTTAATCAGAAATAAATACATTTGTGCAAATGTAAAATTTAAAATAAACTTTGGTACAAAAACTTCCTGCAGGAGTCCTGCTCTCAGTGTCCCTAATCCGGGACTAAAGCAGTGGGACAGAGCTTACTGTGGTGGTTTAGGGCTGGGGATTAAAGCTGAAAGATATGGAACGGACCAGAAACTTCTAGCACTGGCACATTTACTGCAGACAGGTCAGGTAGACTAGAACAAGTGCTGTATGATGCGTAAGTAAACGGACAGAGTGATTAATCACATTCACATGTTATCTAACAAATGCTTCAAAGTGGATTTTGTTGGACGATGAGTGTGAAGGGCCTCAGCTCTGTGTGGGTGGAGTCTGCATGTTCCTCCTGTGCTTAATGGGTTTCCTCTAGGTACTCCAGTGTCCTCCTACAGTCCATGTGTGTGAACACATAACACCAGTTCATCTGTAACTGCGGTGCGAGCAACAAGAGACCATCGCTTGTGATTTTTTTCAACCGCTTTCCTCTGCTGTGAGGGTGTACCTGGTGCAGAAGAGCATGAACAGAAGTGTTTGGAGATCTGCAAACAAAATCCGGAGCGATGCTCTGAGGAATGTGAAAGTGTCTTAAAGAGAGTCGTTACTGGTGAGGAGACACGGATTCATCACCGCGAGTCTGAGATCATCCTCAATCACCGACCGAGAAAAAGTTCAAAAGTCGTCCATCAGTTACCTGTAGATAAGAGCGTCTGCCAAAAGCCGAAATGTAAATGTAGATTAAACACAGACGACTGATATCCCAGGGCAGGGTGATCTCATGTGATGATGCACGTCCGCACACTTCTGCTCCACACTGTGGACACTCTGAGGTGTTAAAGCTCCTCACTATAGTCCTGATCTCACCCCATCAGACTTTCACCTGTTTGGTCTCTGAAAGCAGAACTACGAGGATGAAGATTCACTTCTGATGAAGAACTGAGGACAGCGGTGCATTCGTGACTCACAGCTCAGAATAAAACATTTTTACTGATGGGATACGGAAGCTTGTCGACTGAAAAGTGAGGAGATTATGTTCGGTAAACAATGTATTTGTCTTTTCTAAAAGTTTTTAACATTTTTTAAAAAAGTTATTAATACTTGAATCAGTGCTGCATGAGCTCTGCCTGTGTGTTTTTATTCCTTTATTTCTAGATCATTTGTCACGCTGTATTGACTGCGAGCTGGAATGAAGTCTTGCGGAAATGACATACAGTATGATGGATCGTACGCAGTTCTCTCTTTAGAGCTTTTTGTTTTTTCCTCGTTTACAAAGTGACAAATTAATGACTTTTCATAATTATTTTCATTCTTTCTGAGAAAATTATTATTTACGATTTGGAATTTTCTGTGGATTTTCATTTTTTCTTTCATTTTTTCTTTTTTTTTAACTCAGCCTAATGTGAGTGTTTTGCACAAACCTGTTACTCACTGTGTGTGTGTGTGTGTGTGTGTGTGTGTGTGTGTTCAGTTTGTTTAGAAAGTCAGAGAGGAATGGCTTTAGGATAAATACGGTGTATAATGAGAGTGGACTTTATTAAAGATTAAATATATTTAGTAAAGAATAAATGTCACAGCTCACAGATCAACC
>QMIH01000688.1:21688-40850 GCA_003987875.1 Clarias batrachus | reverse complement strand
CCTAATCATGTGACTATGTAATTAAATATCATAATGAGCCCTAATCATGTGACTATGTAATTAAATATCATAATGAGCCCTAATCATGTGACTATGTAATTAAATATCATAATGAGCCCTAATCATGTGACTATGTAATTAAATATCATAATGAGCCCTAATCATGTGACTATGTAATTAAATATCATAATGAGCCCTAATCATGTGACTATGTAATTAAATATCATAATGAGCCCTAATCATGTGACTATGTAATTAAATATCATAATGAGCCCTAATCATGTGACTATGTAATTAAATATCATAATGAGCCCTAATCATGTGACTATGTAATTAAATATTATAATGAGCCCGGTGCACATTGCTGGTAATGATAAGTTCCATCATTATTAATTGAATGTGTCTTTGCTTTGCTCGGGCAACTTGTTCACGTCCTTGGTCTGAGGCCTGACGATGAATGTACACTAAGTTTTAAATCCACTCTATGTACTCACCTCAACCCATGAAAATTTGGGCTTTTTTTTTTTTTTTATCTGAACAGAGAATAAAGGTTAATCTTGGACTTAGCGCAGGAGAGCGAGCTGTCAGGAGACTGCACTAATCTGCAGTTGGGGAGATATTAGGCTTTGTGCTCCCTTTCTCTTTCTCAGCACAGATGCTTTGATCAAACCCTCATGTGATTAGAGACTCTGACAAAGACAGACTCGAGAACTTGTATTAGAAGTGCCAGAAAAAGTGCGTAAAGATAGGAGAAGTCCGCATTATTCTGAGTCTGTCGCTCCGTCCATCTCTCGGTGTCTTTCGGGTAATAACGTTTTCATGGATTCCTTTTACTCAGACAAAACGTGTAATCTGTAATGACCTGACATTTCATTTCTTTTTTTTAGCCAGAAGTGCCAGGATTTAAATGTTAAACAGCGTCTCTTCTGACCTGAACACAGTCCTGGTCTGAATCCTGTACCGATCTCAAACACTAGTGCATGGAGGTGCATGGTCACTTGTTACCCAATACCTGACTGTTTTTCTGTGAATTCATTCTGCTTTATGATTTCTGATTCATTATTAAAGTAAACGTTTTTTCATTTGATTGTTTTGATTCAGTTTTGAGACTCTTAGCCGACGTAAAACATGTCAAGAGAAGGTCGTCCATCTTCTCTTCTCTTGTGAATGATGATCCAGGCCGCGGTGGCTCAGAGTCCACTGCAGTCGTTCCGGTGAACACCACCCTACAGGAGCTGGGCTGGGAGTTATTGCCACGTCCCCCGTACAGGCCTGATCTCAACGACTGGGTTGTCAAGAAAACACCAGAGCCGCCCCTCGGCCCTACAGACGTCTGCTCCAGGGTGCACGGAATTAAAGAATACTTTGACTCACAGACGGCAGCAAATGTATTTAGTCTGCTGTGAATAATGAACTTTGACACAAACAGCACTACTGTTGCTCTTACTCACACTTTCTACCCCGGGATGTATAACTGACTACTGTTCTGTGCTGAGGAGAGGCTTGTGTAGGATATAACTTTATAAAGCAGAGCCTCAGAGTGTCGTCAAACTTTAATGATGCAACTGTTAGAGTGTCTGGTTCTAAGATCATACTTCTTTTTTTAAAAATGATTGAACTTCCTGTACAGGACAAAAAGTCGACCTTCAGCACAGCAGTATGTCTCCATTTGACTAAGAACTTTATAAGATTATTGAGAGTGAGACGGGCTCTCACACTTTAAGACAATGAGCAAATTTCCCAATGTTATGGGATTTAATGTTTAAGACCTTGAGCTTTGTGAATCATCAAGGGGCTTCGGGGAGGTGAAAAGGGTAACAGCAGAGAGTGATGCTGTTACGAGGACGTCTGAATCAGTATCATTATGCTCCTCCTCCTCCTCAACACCATCATCATCATCATCATCATCATCATCAAACATTCATAATACAGGCCAAGCAATATTCTCTGGTTATTATCATTACCAGTGCTTACCAGCAATGTGCACCGGGCGCATTATAATATTTAAGTACTTAGTCACATGACTATGGCTTATTATACACATTTCAAAATGTCTTGCACAAAATTTTGTACGTTTCTATTGTATTCATATTGCAAATTCACAAAAAAATCGTCATCTTATTTCATGTGCTTACAAAATGATAAAATAGGAAGCGCTGGATCATGTGTTTCTGAATGGATTTAAACTAAAACATATTTGCAGTGATTAATATGATAATAACAATTAGAGCTGTTTATTAGTTTACTGTTTTTATTCACAAACAGGATCTTAGATCAAATATATTACGCCTCCTAGATGTCAGATGCTACTGTAGAGGTGCAGTGATACCTAAAAGTGACACACACACACACACACACACACACACACACACACACACACACACACACAATTTGCAAGATGAAAACATGATTTCTTTTAAAATCCAGCAAAATTTTCCCCAAACAGAGGTCCAGTACGACCTTCCTACCCCCCTGTGCACCAAGTGAACAGAAGTGAATCTTGTTCTGTCCACCTTCTGGCACTTGTTGGCATTTAAACACTGACACTCGATCTGTTAACCAACCCATTAACAGGATGACGTCATATTAATAGGACACAATAATTACAATTTACATTTTAATTTAATCCAGAAATCCTCAGTATTATATCGGCTATTAATCTATTTAAAAGAAATCAATAAATCTCAGTACATTTGGTAAATTAATCAAATTATTCATTTACAAGTCATAAACATTTCAGGTGTGTATGTTTTATAATAGTATCAGTTTTTGTCTAGATAAATCTTCAAGACTTCATGTCTGTAGGGTGAAATTTCCACAGACGCCGCGGCAGGAATCCGAGATGCGTACTGTATGTTACCATGGTAACGCACGTGAGCTAACGTGACGTCAGTGCTGGTGTTCTGAATGGTGGCGTTTGGTGGAGGGAAGTTTCCTTAACTGACATTCCCTGCACACGTACCCTGGGACGTCCACAGCGCTGGACTTTACATTTAGATTAGGGTGAAGATGTGGAGATCATGTGATCGTGACGTGAACATTGGGGACAGTCAGCATGGTCTGAATGCACAATCTTATTATCACACTGAAAGATATGTGTTGATCCTTACAATCTAAACACACTCGATATATTAGTTCATAGCAAGTTTAATAAATGAAGCCCGTGTGTTTCTGTAAATTCTGCAGCAGGAAAATTAACCCCTGCTTTGTATGAAGAACCAGATGAACTTCTGCTTCTGACCGTCTCCTCAGCAGGGCCTCGTATCGTTCAATCCATCCTTAAACTAATTCCACCAAGAAGAATCAATTGTGTTAAATCCAATAACAAAATGGCCGAGTCAGGAAATGGAGATATGAAGGAGCAGTTAATTTGCTTAGAGCCTTTTGCTTCTTTTTTTTTTTTTTCTCTCGATAACGATGATGCGAGAGTTTCAAACATGACCTCCTGAGCTCCGAGCTGCAGCGACTTGCTGGTCTGCATTTCCCAATCTAAATACTGTGACGTGTCTGAGAACCTCCTCGGGAGATATTATAATACCTGCTGAGTCTGTGGAGCATATATCACACACACACACACACACACACACACACACACACACACACACACACACACTTTTCTAACATCCTGTCAGGAAAGATAAAGAAGGCTTTGTGTGGGATTGTAAAGGATTTTGATCACCTCAGTGGTTTATTATGGATTATTGTTGTCTTGAAATGCAGCATTAACACGCTGGCTGGCGTGTGTGTAGTGATGTCTGTGACCCGCGACATCTTACACACTGTGGAATAATCAAGCTTTTCACACTCAAGGCCGTGCTGTTGTACTGAATATCAGAGTGGCTGTGATGCGATCGTGATATCACAGCCGTGTTGATATTCAGTACAACAGCTCGAGTGTGATATCGCTTTAATATAACAGTTCTACAAGCACCATTTATTATCAACACATTATGATTTGTTTCTTTATTTAACCATTTATGTTGCTCCGCCCACGCACATCGTTCCGCACCTGGTGGAACTAACTAACTGTGACTGGTGGAGCTGGAAAGCGACGATCAGCGAGTGACAGTGAGTGTAATGAACAGGAGGTGAGAGTGGTGTTAAACTCTGAGCGGTTCTCTGTAGGAGCTCCAGGTGAGGAGAAGAAACCATGGAGGTGTTCAGTCCTGAGAAACTCACCAGATTCACTGCAGATTTACACTCATTACACTTTAGAATATCAGCTCCGCTAACTTCAGGGTTCTGGGGTCGAATCCCAACCAGTGTTAAATGTAAAGCTAGTGCACTATGTAGGGTGTACACTCCCTTGTTCCACACACTCAGTAGTGCCCTTGATCAGGGGTTAGAGAGGGGTTTGGGATTCAGCCTCGTGTTAGAAGCTAGTTAGCTTTGTAGCTAAGCGTTAGCCGTGAACAGAACGACACGGACGGTTCAGAGGCGATTCAGAAGGACTTAGAAGTGATTAGTGCAGAGACGTGAGACGTGTTGTTTAAGAGACATAACGTTATCAGATGTGTGTTGTTGCTGAAAGTGCKTCTGTGACTGGGTGTGAATGTGGGCGTGGTCAGGCATCTGCTCTCTCCTCAGTACTGCGGACCGTACAGACCCACTCTCACCCACGCTGAGACACACAGTCAGTGTCATTAACCACTGGACAACACCTGGGACACGCCCACTCACACACACAGTCAGTGTCATTAACCACTGGACAACACCTGGGACACGCCCACTCACACACACGGTCAGTGTCATTAACCACTGGACAACACCTGGGACACGCCCACTCACACACACATAGTTACACATCACAGTGCTGTTACTGTCTGTTATCAGCACTCATGGAATAAAGGCTCTCGTCCAATCGGAGTACTCGGGCTGCACTAACTGTTGTATAATTTAACAATCAATTACACAATGCCAAAGACCTTCTGATCATTTACACACATATATTTCCAAGTATTTCTTTTTTTGCCAATTAATGTTTAAGATGATGATGTTGTTAATTATACTTTAAATAGACTCTCTTTATTGGTCCTGGTTCTTGGTTCTTGGTTCTTATTTTTAACCTGACACACATAAATCTATTAAAGTTACATTCTAAAAGCAACAATGTTTAATACCACACATCTTTTAAACATAACAGAATTTCTACCAAATGATAAACTTCACAAAGACAGAAAAGAGACATAGACCTTGTTTTGTTTTGTTTACCATAAATTAGTTTGATGAGTCCACAATTTCTGCATGTCTATGTACATGTTACACGCCCTTCAACACCCCCTTACCCACATCCTGAGTTACTTAAAGGTTACCTGTTGTACAGAATCCACTTTGTTAGTCATGTTTCGACATTGCGATGGCCGTCCGGTCTGCACATTTAGTACAAACACTATCATGGGAGAAAATGTCCATGTTGGTATTGACTGGGGATTAAACAAGCCAATTCGATTTTTCCCTTAACGTGATCTCCTATAAGAGCCCCTCCCCCGATGGGTTGCTCAGCTCTACTGGTCTCTGCAGGGGTGTGGCTCAGCAGTATCTCATTTACATAGACACTGAAATGGTGGATTTGGAGGAGGAGTGAAATAATGCAGGATCTGAGGGGTATTTTAGCTGGGGCGTTGGCAGGCACACCTCTGGGTGCTGTGTTAAGTAACAGAATACTAAAATATACATTTAAATTCCATTAATAATGATGAGAATCGCAGCAGTCTCAAAATGTGCAAACTAAACTTTGAAAACTTTTAACCAACGTTTAACCAGAAAGTTGAACTCTGTGATAATACAGCTGTTCCTTCATAATATTCTTTATACACATTCTCACGCTGCTCTCCTCTCCAATCCATGTTAAATGCACAAACAAACCTGTGTGCTTCTCCTGCCTGAGCCTGTAACCTATGATATTTAAGCTCACGCACCTCAGTGTTGCCTTGCTGTTGCTGCTAGCGCTGGTGTGAGTTACACTGACGGACAACCGGGCTGCGGTTCTGCTCAGTTATAGTGTCTAATATAACACCCGGCCCCAGCTCTGTGAATCTGCTGCACACTTTTAATTATCCCTCCATTCTAATCCTTCATTTATAATTACATTTCGGATGTGGGAGTTGGATCGACAGCTTGTCAGAGTGAGAATTAAACCCGCAGCGAGAGGTCCAATTATGTCATCAAGTGCAAACTCAAATGTCAGACGCAGTGTAAACCTGTGAAGGACGATGTGTCAGTCTGTCAGGACACAGGAACACGGGGGTGAAAACCAGGGCATGAACATCAGAGTAGGAACCATTTCTTCATCATTCTGTAGAATGATGGACGTACAGTGTAGTGATCTAGTTCACCACGCTAGAGGTTACTGTCATATAAAAAAAAAAAAATTCTGATACAGAAGAGGAGTTAAAGGTTGTGCTGTAGGACACAACAGGGGCAGCCTGGTCATGCTGGAGCTTCAACATGTCTGTTAAGACACACAGTGAACTGCTGTATGAATCATTTAAGCATAAAAAAACAACAACATCTAACTTCAGTCCTGAACCAGTGAGAAACAGGTGCAGGCGATGATTCCTGTGACTCTTTAAGGCATTAAAACATTTATTATTGTTTATTTCATTTACTCATTTAAATTCATTTAATGTGAAGAAATGAAGTGGGTTTCCAGTCCTTTTGGGCAGTACTCTAAAATGGAGTTTGCTTGTTCGCAAAAAGTATGCGTGGACCGAGCCTCACTCCCATGATCCTTTGGATTTCCTTTTGAGTTGAATTAGTTAAATCAGTTTGACTGTCCCAGGTGACTGGGATATGAGAGAGGGACACCCAGGACGAAGAGTGCAGGAGATACAAAATCAGGCACACACACACACACACACACACATGGGCAATTTGCAAACATCAATTAGCCACATCTGTGAGTCTTTGGACTGTAGGAGGAAACCGGTGGACCCGGAGGAAACCCATCAACCCCACCAGGGAAAACATGCAACTCCAGAACCCTTGACCCTGAAAGGACTGGGCAAGACCATGTGGCTAATCGCTACACCACCGTGTAGCCTTGAAGTCAATCGGTTAAATCCCAAATGTATTTATTTTATGCGATAAGATCCATACATCGTGCAGCTCTGTAAAATTCTTACGCATGGTTTACTCAGCAGACACACCAGACACCTCGCCTTCATCCGTCCAGCTTTACTTCCCCCTGAAGTAGTTCTACACATCTGATGCGAGCTCAAAACGGATTATATGGATCAGAACCGTCTGAATTCTGGTTAGAAGAATTGGCTTCGGTTCAGCAGGTAACATAAACCCTACATCAAAACTCTAATGAGTGTAAAACCGCCTGTCTGATGATCTGAAGTCTGTTATATAAGAGAGGAATATTTTTATCCGTTTCTTCTCTTCCTCATGAGTGTGGAGCCGGTCGAGGTTAATGATCAACACTTCCTGCTTAATCATTAGCACTTGTTCTCTAGAAGATAGTGATGATGTGGGTGTTGTGTTTAGATTTTTACAACCATGTGTGTGTGTGTGTGTGTGTGTGTGTGTGTGTGTGTGTGTGTGTTATTTTTATGTGTGTGTCCAATTACTGAGTTTCAGCTTTAAAACAAAATGTTAAAAGAAAAAGTTTTAATTAATGTGCAAGTGATGTCATTTGCTGTTTGTGGGTTTATTAAAAAAAAAACTTTTTGATGATTTAATTTGTTTTATTCTTATTATTTTATGCTGCTTGCTAAAAACAGAACCAGCACACTGGTGTGACATGAAATATATATATATATATATATATATTTCTGTGTTTTTCATTTACTGTGTGTGTGTGTGTAATTAAACAGTTATTGTATAAGCACTGAGTAATCCTCACTAACTCGTGTCTTAATTACTTCTATTATGAGCATAAATATGCACACCCACTACTACTAATACTACTGCTGCACTGCTCATGTTATTTTCCATGATTCATCAGTTAAAGCAGTTTGTTTCCTTCCTTTATTTTACTGGATTAATAAAAGATCATTTTCACTCATGCACGCAAGCAACTAACACGCTGCTTTAGCAAAATCGAACTTCCTGTCCGCTTATCCATGTACCCGAGACCTTGGGTCTAGTAATTATAAGTGGAACGCTGAAACGAGCCGATGGAGGAATGAGCTGAGGACGGTGGAGTGTTTTCGGGGTTGAAGCGTGCGGTGAGAACCTGTGGGACTCAACATCACTATGTGTGTAATGAGGTCATTTAGACGAATCAGGCCTCTGAGACACAGGAAAGAAACATGCACACACACACACACACACACACACACACACACACACACACACACACACACACACATGTGAGGGTTACCATTCTGTGTTCAACACAAGTAAGTTCATAAATAATAAGTCAGTCTGCGTAAACACACCTCCAGTATAAAGCTTCACACAAACATGCCGCGGCATAATAAGGTAAAAGGTTCTGCACATGCCACGCCCCGTGTTAATCAGAACACCTCCGAGAACTTCAAGATTTTAGTATTTAAAAATAATCTTTCATTTATTATTAAATTCCACTGGGATTTCTAGTGAGTGGTAAAGACGAAGGATGGCGCTTCTGGAATGCAGAGGGAAATCATTTGAAGGTCAAACCCCGTCAGCTGTCAAAAACCTAATCTTGAAAAAAAATAAAGGTAAGATCAGTCATACATAATGCACCTTTAAAGGTCCCATATTTGACTATTTCTTAAACAAGTGAATACAGGTCTTAGAGCTCCAACAAAGTGTGTATGAGTGCATTTTTTCACTCCTCTTCTTAACGTGCCATTTTAGTGTATATGTATGACTACTGCTAAGCCACGCCCATCCAAAGAACAGCAGAGCTGAGCAACGAGCATAAGGAGGGTGTCTTTTTATATAAGGTCACATTCCAGCGGAAAGCTGACACAGACTTACATGACTTACATGAACACTGGAGACATGACTGAATGTCTAAACATGATTTGTGATTTCTGCCCTTTAAATAAATTAATGTAAAGATATAGTGTATCTACTGCATGAAATTTTACCTTAAGTATTAATTTCTGCAGTTACAATCAGGGTTGCCAGGGATGCCTTTTTACACCAAATTGAGAAAATTCTGGAACAAGGCTTAAATTTAAAATTCAAATTCAAATTGTACTTGGCACATACACAGTCATAAACAGTATGATATGCAATGAAATGCTTATATGACCGCCCATGACCTTAAATAATAAAAAAAAATTACAAGAAGAAATAAATTATGGAATAAAATAAGAATAAGTATGGAAAAATATTAGCTATAGAAATTAGAACAAATATACACTCACCTAAAGGATTATTAGGAATTATTAGGATCTCTCTCCTGGGAGCTCATCCTCCCTGAAAAAGCCCACACTCCCCACCAAGCCATGTAGACTGACATCTTCCCTGGTGGGGAAAGCTTTTCAGGCAGCGGGTCAGGTTGGTGCTGCCCTTGAGCACTGACGGGTCTATTGAGGAAAGGGCATTCGCAGAGCTACGCTGAGCCACAGATCTGTCTCTCCGTGCAACCAAGCAGACAGCCCGTGCTATTGGCCGCTCTATGGCTGCCATGGTGTCCACAGAGAAACATCTGTGGCTAAACCTCACGGGCATTAAGTATAAGGATTGTGCTTTCCCCTTTCGGGAGGCGAAACTGTATGAACAAGCCTTTGGGAGGTTTCTTGCCCAACATGCTCAAGAGTCGGGACCGTCAGCCACACAGTCCCGACCTGGTCTGGCTCTCACAAGGAGTGAGGTGCAGAGGGAGAGTGTGACCAGGCCAGGCACCCCCTCGTAGATACTGGGGTGGGCTCTCCACTCTTCACAATCTGCCTCAAAGAGACCAGACCTGAGGAGCACCAGCTCATGCGCCCAGGGCCATGGGGGTGTCTCCCCATGGGGAGGGGCGTGTAGAATTCCTTCACAGAATAAAGTTTCCTCCCTGGCACCCCGAGGAGGCCAGTGTTCAAGCCCGCACCACTGGTGTTTCGGGGAGCACCGGTCTCCAACGAAATGTTAGTTACCCCACCATCTAGGCGAAGTGTCAAAACTTGTGCTCCTTTCAGAGAAACTGGCTGTGTGGAAGCTAATGGTAGGCATATCTCCCCGGGTACAAAGGACTAAAAGATGCTACAGGATTCACAGGTTTGCACATCGTCCTCCGCAGACTTTGCTGGGAAAAGGCATCATAAAACATGTTCCCCTGCCAGACAGAGAGTCAGGCTACTACAGTCTGTATTTCTTGGTTCCCAAGAAAGACAGGGGGCTGAGTCCTCGCGGCCTGAACCACTATCTCAGGAAATACAGGTTAAACATTTTGACTGTCAAAATGATGGTTTCTTAAATCCAACCATAAGATTGGTTTGTGACAATTGACCTGAAGGACGCATAATTAAATATAGAAATATTGCCACAACACAGGAATTTCCTGGGGTTCACTTTTGGGGGCGAAGTTTACCAGTATCAGGTCCTTCCATTTGCCCTAGCTCTGTCACCCCGCACATATAGAAAAAAAATGGATGCAGTTCTGGCTCCTTTACGACTCCAGGGCATCCATATTTTGAATTACATAGACGACTGGTTGATTCTGGCTCAGTCTCAGGAGCTAGCGCTTCGATATCGGAATGTCATCCTAGCTATTCTCCGTTCTTTAGGATTGAGACTCAATGCCACAAAAAGTGTTCTCTTTCCTGTTCAGTGGACAGCATATTTGGGTGTCACATAGCATTCGATCACAATGTAGGCATAGCTGTCTTCTGCTCGTGTTGAAACCATTCTCAACACCCTGAAGGAAATCAAGCTAGGCCAGACTGTGCAAGGTGCAAGGTGACTGTTTGTCACTTTCAGAGATCTTTAGGTCTCTTGGCAGCTGCATCCATGGTGATACCTTTGGGCCTTCTGCACATGAAAGCGTTTCAGTTATGGTTAAGAGCCAGGGAATTTCACTCAAGGGCCAATCCCTCTTGAACTAGCTAGCGCACCAGGTTTTGCTTTGGGCACAGGACACGTTCCTGTCCCTCAGGGCGATTTACATTCCGGGGCATATGAATGTGGGAGGAGACAAACTCTGACACTTCGGGGAAATGGAAACTCCACCCCAAAGTGGTCGGTCAAATCTGGGATCAGAGGTAGCAGAGGTGCACCCCTTTGCCTTGCAAGAAACAGCACAATGTCCCCTTTACTACTCTCTGATTCCTTCAGATACCCTGGGTCTGGACGCGATGGGCCATACGTGGCCCAGATTATGCCTTTATGTCTTTATAAACCACTAGAGTCAGTGCCTGTCAGGCTTCTGACTCTTGAGATGTTTTTTCTTATGGCCATTACTCATTTGAAGAGAACTGGAGATCTGCAGGCTTTGTCAGTCTCTCCATCCTGCCTAGACTTTGCCCCTGGGCAAGTCAAAGCTCTTCTGCATCCATACCCGAACTATCTTCCGAGAGTTCGATTCTTTTCAGATTTACGTCCACTGCACTAGCCAGTGGCCTAAATCAGAGCAGCTTTTCAAACACTTCGCCTCTAGGAATTAGTGCTCATTCAACCAGGAGGATTGCCTCATCAATTGCTCTGGCAAGAGGTGTCCCCTTGCAGCAAGTGTATGATGCAGCAGGTTGGTCCTCTCCGCACACATTTGTCAGATTTTGTAGTTTGGATGGTCATGCTATTCCGGGCTCGTGGGTCCTTGAGTCAGCATCCCAAAGTTATGTCTTAAATCTCTTTGGCTATTGGGCGCACACAACCTGGGGGTCCAGACACTTTCAGTGTGGCGGCGTTGGTATTCTCATTCCCTTAGCGTTTCACACAGCATCGAGTGTAGCTTTTGAAAGGGAACGTATTGGGTTACTTTGTTGTAAACCTGTTTCCTGAAAAAGCCGGAATGAGATGCTGTGCTCCAATGCTGCACTGCTGTCATGGCTGGATGTCCTTTCAGACAAAAAATTGACCTGAGGATGTTTGCGCTGCTATTTATAACCTGCAGATGCACCTCATCAGATGACGTCACATGATCGAGGTTATATAAGCCAAAATTTGGCGTGTTTGATACACACATGCTTCACAATCGGTCGAACAAAGAGATGTTCCCATAGCGTTTTTTCATGCAACATCTCGTTCCCGCTTTTTTTAAGGAACAGGGTTACAACAAAGTAACCCGAGACGTTTCACAGCTAAATTTTGACATTGCATTCTAACCTACAAGCAGTGGAAGATTTAGTTTATGGGTGACAGCTGCCTAGCGCGGCCTCTTGCTGGGGTTAAATGTAAATTCAAAATAATAAACATTTGCATGACATGTCAGCATGTGGGTTAAATAAGTAAGTAAAGCCTTTATTTTGTCACATATACATTACAGCACAGTGAAATTCCTTCTTGGCGTATCCCAGCGTACTGGGGTCAGAGCACAGGGTCAGCCATGGTACAGCGCCCCTGGAGCAGATAGGGTTAAGGGCCCAACAATGGCAACCTGGCTGAGCTGGGAATCGAACCGCCGATCTTCCGATCAGTAACTCAGTGCCTTAGTAGTCTTGTTGGTGGCCTGATTGTACTTTTGATATGTTACATTGGCATTTCCTGACATCACAAAAGTTTTCCTTGAAAGATTTGAATCTATCCTGATCTGTGTGTAGTGTTATCACCTGTTATCAGCAGGTCATGTCCTGGACACACAGTGTGTGTTTGAGTGTCACATGATCCAAGTGTTTGAGCTGAGGGAGCATGTATGTGGTGGTGTGTGGTTTGGGAATACAAATAATTTATAGAAGATAACCGGGACAGAACTGACAGCGTAGCAGATAAAATAATCTGCACTGCTTATAAAGGTTTGCTGAGCCGGAGGTTGGGATCAGATTCTGCAGCGTAAACGCACAACTTCTTGCAAATGGAGTAAATGTCCTTTGTGTGTGTGTGGTATTGATGTGCAGCTCTTGCACAAACCTTGCACTTAAAGTGTGGAACATTTAATTAAATTCACACTTTATTTTAACAAAAAAGTTGAAAGCTCAGGAATGTGCAGCTCTGCTATTTTGCCTTGCATAGGTATTCTCTTCTTTGTACCTTTCATATTTTTGTAGTCTTTAAACCTTAACCTGGGATGGATTCATTGTGAGTATACAATATGTTTACTCTATGATAGATTCAGTGCAGCATAGTGGTGGTAGCATCACTCAGAGCAGTAGTCTGGTCTCTTTGGCTGCTTCTCCAACTAAAGCCATCTGTACCTGCATCATGGCTGTTGCAGAGAATTCTTGGTCTCATCACATTTAGGACTTTGGTCTTCATGATGCGGTCAGTTTAGAGACTCAGGTCACATGTCACATGACACTATAATTGTGTCACGATCCGAACAGGCGTAGTGGATCCAAGCGCAGAGCGCGTGTGGAATATAGCGCCGATTATCCTGTGATGAACGCGCTGTTTGTTTTGTGAATGAAAGCTCCCGCTGTGCGGAGATGCGGCGACACGGCGCGAGCCTCGCGTAGAGAATGTGAAAGTGAAGAGCCGGTGCGCGCTGAACGCAACTCTGGTCCGCGGGGAATAATCGTGGTTGTGAGCGTGCTTGCTTCGAGGTCATGAAATCAAATACAGTCCGTAATCCTGATTCGTGGTCATGAAACGTGAGCGATGGTCGATATCCAGAAATCCGAAAAAGCACTAATCCAAAAYGTGAAGCGAGAGCAAGGTCCGTGAAACAAAGCGTGGGTCGAGATCCAAAAGTCAAGGTAGTGAAAAACGCTGGAAAATTGGGCATGAGGGCACACAATAATCTGGCAAGAGGTGGTGGTTTCTGAAAGAGTTTTATAGAGCAGAGTAATGAATGAAATTAAGAACAGGTGTGCTGAGCCGGTGAATGAGGCGGCAAAATGAAAGCAGTGGACTGGAGTGTGGAGCGGAGTCACAGGTGATCATCACTTGGCTTGAGGTGTGGGTGTGTCATGGTGTACCGTGACAAATTGAGTAATCTGAGTACCAACTCAACCTGTAGGATCAAAGCCACAATAATTTCATGTCACACTCTGATAGGTCTGTATTCTCTTTATTGTTAGTTGTTCTTATATGCATCTACCTCAATTGAAACACACATATTAGGCTATCATTTGCTTTTCAGTCACGTTTTTGCTCCTTTTTGCTCCTTTTGCTTGTTTATATTAGCCAGATTTATTCCAAATCAATTGGATAATTTCAGTAATGTGACCTCAAATAAGAAGAGCCCCTCCCCCGGGTTTTTGCTCAGTTCTGCTGTGCTGTGGAGTGTCGAGGCTCAGCAGTATCTCATTTACATAGACAATGAAATAGTGTGTTTATAGGAGGAGTGAAACAGAAGGAGTTAGGGTTAGGTATAAGATCTAGTGTTGAGACATAAAATACTGCATCATCTGAGCAGCATTTAAGCTGGGGCATTAACACACACACCCCCACACACACACATACACACATACACTGAGGGAGCTCTGTGTTAACTTGTTGAAGAACTACATCCTTTACTAATTTACACAACCTTTATGCTGTTTTTAGACTCAAATTAATATTCGTACTTCATATTAATGACTAAAAAAAAGTACATGGAAGTTCTCAATATTACTGTCTAATCTCAGCTGATGTGTTTACGAGTGTGAGTAAAACAACCGCAAACACTTGCCAGCTTTTTCTTTCACCGGGTGTTTGTGGGAGTGCGAAGAATATTCAAACAGCCTCATTATTTTTACAGCAATCTAAAATGAATCACGTGTCTGAACAATACGCTGTTCTTGGAACGACACCTGGAGAGTGAGTTTGTCTAATGAAGCGACACCAATCAATTTTCTCCGTCCCCATGTCCATTTGCGTGCATCTATAATTATTTCATTAAAGCTCGCATGGCTGATTAAGCAATACACACTTTGAATGAAAACGTCTCCAAG
This sequence comes from Clarias batrachus, assembly GCA_003987875.1. NCBI lineage: Eukaryota > Metazoa > Chordata > Actinopteri > Siluriformes > Clariidae > Clarias > Clarias batrachus. The sequence continues at coordinate 25,953 of QMIH01000688.1, read as the reverse complement.
TGAAAAAAAATAAAGCAAAGCAACCTGTCTGTATTTTTCACACCTCGTTCCTGTTCCTGCTGTTCTGCTGTTTTCTCTGTTCCTTTTCTTCTTCCTTTGTCAAAAAGACAGTTTTCTTCACTGACAAAGGACGCACATTTCCTGCTGATTTATTTTGTTTCTATGAGAATTTGAACAAATCTACCGTCATTAAGAAAAAAAGAATCGAAAATCTGTTTACTCGATACTCACTTAAGAACTAAAGTTGAAGAACAGTCATTAAATTTGATTTATATTTTATACGTAAGATGCTCCATGTTGATTTCACTCCATAACATCAAACAATCGCTGCAGATCTGTCGGCTGCACGTCCATGAAGTAAATCTCCTGTTACATCAAGTCCTAAAGGTGCTCTATTGGACTGAGATCAGTGACCTCACTGTCATGGTCAAGAAACCAGTTTAAGATGATTTTAGCTTTGCAACATATGATGTATTATTCTGTGATCATAAAGGGATGGATTTCATGAAATTGTGAATTTAGTCATAAACGTCTCATTGGTGCTGATATATCCAGTCCATCCAGACATTAATCAGAGTTGTATATTGTCCTTGTCTTACCCACTTCACTCCATCTGTAATGACAGAAACGCTGACTGGTGTAGAAATAAACACGATAGACATCACTTTTTAGGCTATTTGGCTTTGGTGATCTTTTTAATGCTAATATTTAAAAAGTGGATTGAAAGTGACGCGTTTGTTCTTGAACCTGTCTGCTAGCTTTAAACATTTTACAAAATAGCCTGCGATCAGCTAGCCTCCTGGATAATTAGCCAGTTGTGTAGTTAACACTGATAAATAGGCACTAAAATGATGGGGAGGGGGAAAGAAATAATGTAATGAAGGCCAGGAAGGGACAAGTGTAATAATGCGGAAGAAGAATGGAAGAATGCGATTGTGAATGAAGCAGAGATAATGTAAGACATGTAACACATGACCTTTCTCTGAAGTCAAGTCTGTGCTGACAAGTGCTAATTAGCATTAGCGTTCAGCAGCAGTGCCACTTTCATGCTCAGAGGGTGAGCAAGGACAAGACTGAATGTAAAACCACTTAGGTTTTCATGCTTTCTTTTCTTTGCTATTCTCTCTCTCTGTTGAAGTTTAGTGATGGAGAAGTTCCGTTATCTGTCAGTGAGGAATGAGCCAATCCATCAGAGTCACTTCAGCCTGGATCTCACTGACTCCATCACTGGGCTCTTTTTAGCTCCAGTGTTGAACATGATTCTCTAGATTTGCTATGTGCTGAGATTTGTCATGTATCTAAAGAGGTAATTTCTCATCCAGGTCCTGAGTCTGAAGCTCCTAAACCTCTCAGCTGATCCTGACAGCTTGCCGCTTTTGGAATAAGAGCTGTGATGGGTTTAGCCTTTGCTACAGAAATGGTTTCTGTTGATATCCAATCCTGATTTTAAGACATCCATGTCTTTCACTATACTAGTGTGTAGTGGACAGTAAGCAGCAGGAACTTTAAGATATTTACACACATGAGGATTTCATCTCATATTGGCTTGATATCTTACGAGATTTATTATGAATAATAAGACGAATGCATTAATTAAGTGTTCAAATATGAAAGATACCTTTTCACCTGTTGATTGTGTAAAACTGCTTTGTGACAATGGCCATTTTTAAAAGCACTGTACAATTTAAATTTAACTGAATTAAATTGAACCTGTTTCCATTTCTAAAAAAAAATCTCAAGGGTCCTCCCATATTCTAAATTATTGTGCTTCTATTTGTTCACAAATATTGCAAATTTTAAACTCCAGCAACTTTATTCAGCTACTCCTGTGGGGCCCCTAACAGTTCCCAGGGCAGCTGAGAGATTTATTTATCCAGTGTGTCCTGGGTCAGCCCCAGGGCCTCGACCCAGCTGGCCATGTGTGGTATAACTCATGTTGACCAGAGAACATCCTTATCAGGTGCCCAGTTTATTGGCTCCTCTTTATGTGGAGCAGCATCAGATCTACTCTGAGCTCTTTCTAGACTTCAAAATTTCTCACCAATCTTGCAGAGTAGACCTGATCACCCTACAAAGGACTTAATTTTCATCTGCTTGTATTTTGTGATCTTGGTTTTGTTTTATTATTATCCAAAGTTCATGACCACAGGTGAGGGCAGGGCTGTAGAGTTATAGGTAAATCATGAGATTCAACTTATGTTCCTCTTTACCAGTACAGTGACTGGGACACTGCAGAATCTTAATCTCATGATCCACATTCTTATCACTCGTGTGATGCTTAAACTCCTCCACCTGGGATATGTTCTCCCGCCTCACCTGCAGGGAGGCTTCACACTTAGCTCCAAGTGCATGCTGAAGGTTTTCCTGTGATGGTGTCAGGAGGACATCATCATCATCTGCAAAAAAAACATGCAGGGATTTAACCGTCTGACCTTCGAGCTGGACTCATTCCTTTACTGTAAACCATAAAAATAAGTCCAGGATCAGGAATGTAAGCCGACTTGGCAGCTGCTTTGCTCTTCATAAATTGCCGTCCTTGGTGATTTATGATGTGAGTTGTGTTTCGCTCTCTTTGAAGTTGTTTGAGGATGCACACTCATCTTCAGGACTGTGGGGTTTGGAAGCAGAGAATCAGATTAGCTTGTGAACTGTTGGAGTCGCCACAGTCATGATGAAGATTAAAGCCTCACACTTATTAAGCTGATCCGATTCAGATCTTTAGCAGCTGCTCTCTCTCTCTGTCTCCCTCTCTCTCTCTCTGTCTGATAAAAAGCTCCGCCGCAGCTGAGTTTGGGTTCTGCCTATAGCCGTTCATGTTTTACCTCTTAGCTTTGAGGTGATAGATAGAGGTGTGAGATTAGGATCACATACACACTGAGTCAGTTCGTTCCAACATATCAGACAATTTTACCAGCTTCATATTGCTGCTTTCTGACCAAATCTGTTTCATCTTCAGGGTTTTATTATTATGGACTTTAAATTTGATGGTGTGTGTCCCCTTCTTAGTGACAGACTCTCTTAATTTCATGAATGTTCCCATACCTGAAACCAATACAAAAATCTCTTTTGCTTATTATTTTGCCTAATCCTAACCCTAACCCTTATTATTATTATTATTATTATTATTATTATTATTATTATTATTATTATTAATACAAAAATAAACACAGAGAAAAATAAACAGAAGACCAACTGAAAAGAAAAACAGTGGGTAAACAACAGAGAAATTAAAATGCAACATAAACAGATGGAATATAAAAACACAATGTAAACAAGGAAAGTAAGTAATATGATCAAACATTACACACCAACTCAATTTTTCTTAAATACAGAAGACTGTGAAACAAGTACAAATGGGAAACAAAGTCAGCCTAAAATAGTCCACACTAGCATGCTGCTAGCAGGCAACCCTAAGACCTGTGAATAAATGTGCCTGTGACAAACATATAACATATACACTATTAGTATGTTCATTTATCATAGTATGTGGAATGTTATTGCTCAAAGATTCAAGTAGATTCATACACAGAATCATAAGCAGGATTCTTGAAACTCAGGTTGCTGTAGACTCCTGCAAAAGGACATGATTTGCTGGGGTAATTCATACAGGCATCGTTCTTTGTGGATCATCACAGTTGACCACACTCTTCTGTAACATTCCCTACAAGAAGGCATCAGGTGGTGTAAGATCGAGGGAATGGGACGGGTACGGGAAGGAACCGTTGTTGCAGAAACATTACTCAACTACAAATACTTTTCCCTCCGTCGAGAGACTTACCAGATCCTCCATGTTTTCTCTCCGCTTGTCGAACCTGTTACAATATAGTAAGAGTTTTGTTAAGCTTAATTTCTTGATTTGGTAAAAGCTTAAGAAGGTCAGAAGAAGGAGAAGAAGTTCCTGATTCTCATTAAAACATTAAAACATCCTCTTGTCACCCTTTTAAGCGCTGACATGTTGTAGCTGAGGTCCCCTGATCTCAAGCCCTTTCTATATGAACAAGAGCATTATGACATCTTGACGTTGTTGCTGTGAGGGTGAATCCCAGCCTGGGTTAGACCTCTCTCTGGAGTACTGGGCGGAGCCTGAGAGTCTGCGTTTCATTGGCTGGAGCTTTGCTGACATCATCTCAATCATCTTCAGAATATTAAAAAGGAACACACACTAAACATACTTCACCCTGAAAAACATCAAGTGTGTGTGTGTGTGTGTGTGTGTGTGTGTGTGTGTGTGTGCGTGTGTGTGTGTGTGTGTGTGTGTGTGTGTG
>QMIH01000688.1:0-14276 GCA_003987875.1 Clarias batrachus | reverse complement strand
ACACACACACACACACACACACACACACACACACACACACACACACACACACGCACGCACACACACGCACACACTAACACACTCAACAAATATTTATTGCCCAAACTGACATTAGCCCTGTATAGTGTGTGATGTCTGCATGTGCGGTGCAACCGGCCGCGATGTCTTTTTCCATGTCTTAACACACTTTAATAGCACACAGGTTGTGTGGTGCCCCCGGGGTGGTGATGGTGTTTGGCGGGTCTATTTAAGGGTCCTGATACCTCGGCACTTCATGCGATCATTAGGTAGCACCGGTAAGGTATCAGGGCCAAAGACAAAGAACAAGACAAAAAGGCAAAGACCCAGCCAGACTCTGTCTACTTAAGACACCAGCGAGAGAGAGACAAAGAAAGAGAGCGACACACTGTCCTTTAAGCGTGTGCTCTCAGGTTAAGTATAAAAGATACAACTCTCTCATAAATCCTTGGTACCGGCAAAATGCCCCTAGAGTCCTGTCCGGTCTCGCGCAGACAGTGGAGCTCTGTTTATTTTGTGTTTCCAGTTTTCTTTTGCTTCCTTTTTTGTTTCAAAGTAATAATCCAACACGATGTCCGAACAGGAGGGTCTTCCCGTGCGTATCATAAGCACTCTCACAACTTCCTGTTTTGTTGACCCTCTCGCAAGCCCTGCATTAGGGCTCTAATAAAGACTATTACATCTCGTGGCGCTCGGGTTTCAACAAGACCTGGTGGAGTCGAGATACTGAGAGTACTGAGAGGGTGGGGTTAATATCATTAGAGCTGTCTGTCTGTCAGCGTGTATCTGTCTCTTTCTTTCTATGTCTGTCTCTGTCTATCTGCCTTCATCTGTCGGTCTCTGTCTCAGCCTGTCATTCTTTCTCTCTATCTCTTTCTCTTTCTCACTCTTTCTCCTACTGCCGCTTTGGAACTTTGTATGAAATGTGAATGTGCATGAATCAAAATGATCGTCCCTGATGAGCAAACCGAGGGCGAAGGTTCTGAGGGAGAAACTCCCTGAAATGGCAATAGGAAGTCTAAGACTGGACTACTGCAACTCACTCCTGGCAGGTCTGACTCTGTCCACCATCAGTGCCCTGCAGCTTAACCAGAATGCAGCTGCACGTCTTGTTTTTTAACTCTCCCAAGTTCTCCTACACCACCCCACTTCTTCACTTCCTTCACTGGCTTCCTTTAGCTGGCTGCATCAAATTCAAAGCCCTGATGCTCACCTACAAAGCTAAAAATGGCCCAGCACCCACTTACCTCTCCACTCTAATCACACCACGCACTGCACCATGCTCACTCTAATCACACCACGCACTGCACCATGTTCACCCTGATCCCCCAGTACTGCTCGCCTGGTCCCACCATCTCTCAGGGATTGAAGAAGACATTCGTCCAGACTCTGGGTCCAAACTCTGTTCTGGCACCTATGGGGTGGAATTTAAACAATAACATATCTGTTTCTTTAATACTTAATATTTAATAATGGACTAATTCCGCCTGCCCCCAAAGATATCACTTAGTTAGTAACCTAGTAACCCAGTGTAAGTATCCATCCAATGATGGAAATTTCAAAGCATTTTTTTTTAAGTTGCTCTGGGTAAGAGCGTCTAACAAATGCTTAAATATAAATGAAAGTGTAACCTTGAGAGGAACCAGACTCAACAGGGAACCCATCCTCATTTGGGTGATAACGGATAGCAGGGATTGATCTGCACTCATACTGTGTGTTAGGAGGCTGGCAGTTCAATATAATAGTTGATGTCTTAAAGTTAATATGGAGTCCAGTTTGTTATTAAAGCCTCAGGTAGACTTGTAGTAAACTCCAGTCCTGAACTATCGAGCAACTGCAGTCACAAGTCTTCAGAGAACAGCTGTCTGCATCAGGCCAGGAGTGTCTTTATGTTAAAGGGGAACCGTCCCCAGTCACCACACATGTCCCAGACAGACCACAAAAGGATGAGTCAGACAGGTCCAGAGGGCAGAGGGGGTCTGGATTACTGGCAGCTCAGGAGCAACAAGTGTTGCTCGACAGAGAGACAGGGAAGGGGAGAGAGAGAGGGAGAGAGAGATAATAGTTCGGTCTGGTCACAGTCATATAATGTATAAGGTGAATGTATATTTAGTGTAGAGTGCAAGCAGGGACTCGGGGAGGACTAAGTTCGATTTAAGTAAAGTCTAGATGGGTCTTGTAGATGTTGTTTAAAGATCCCCAGTCAGGAGAGAAGATGAGTTGAGTGTCATCTGCATAAGAACGGTATGAAAACATATGTGAGAATATGACCACTTTCAAACAGGAAGGAAAACATTGCCAAGAGAAAAGGAGAATATTGTGGTGGACTTTATCAGACACAGCTGATAGGATGAGGAGTATGAGGACAGGTGAGAGTTTGGTTGATATAGCAGCATGAATCTTCTCAGTGATATGCAAAAGTGATGAAAAAGGCCACAGTGGGTGAAGCCAGACTGGTTAGTGTCCTGGAGGTTGTGCTGTAAGAGCTAAAAAGAGACCTGATTGTAGTCAGGTCATTCTTTAGCTGGAAAACAGATGTGAGATATGAGTCAGTAGGAGCTGATATCTGCTTGATTCAGAGAAGGTATCATTAGCTTAGGAGTAACCCTTGATCTTATGAATGCAGCAAGTACAAGAACCGATGTTGTTGAACTGGTGATGATGCCTCTGAATATGTTCCAGAGCATCACAGAAGAGAGAGAGAGAGAGAGAGGGGGCTACATAATATTACTACCTCTGTGCTTTCTTGGTGATTAGGGGGGCCTTTTCTCTGACCAAATTGCTTCCAGAAGTCAGATGGTCTGGTTCCTGGCTATAAAAATATTTACATGGCTCAAGAGTGAGAGCTGAGGCTTTTAATTGGGATGAGCTCACAGTGCACTTATTATCAGAATTGAGTTTGGGTAAATCTTTCTGATGGGAGGTGAGGTAAAAACAGCTACATGGGTCAATGTGAATGATTAATACAACTACTACTACTATTTTTGTGCTCTGTTACTCAAATAAAACAGCACATCGGTGTAATGGTGTAATATTAGACAGTAATTTATCCTTTGGAAATCACATCTCCAACATCACAAAAACAGCTTTTTTCCACCTTAGAAATATTGCCAAGCTTAGGAACATTTTATCTGTATCTGATGCAGAAAAGCTGGTTGATGCATTCATGACCTCCAGACTGGACTACTGTAATGCACTACTGGGTGGCTGTCCTGCATCCTCAATTAACAAGCTACAGTTAGTCCAAAATGCAGCTGCCAGGGTTCTCACTAGATCCAGAAAAAAATGATCATATAACCCCAATATTATCATCCCTGCAATGGCTACCTGTTCAGTTTAGAATTAATTACAGAATAGCATTACTTGCGTACAAGACTCTAAACGGTCTAGCTCCCACATACCTAACCAGTCTTCTGATACGCTACAATCCACCACATTCCTTAAGATCAGAAAACTCCGGACTTCTGGTAGTTCCCAGAATATCAAAATCTACAAAAGGAGGTAGGGCTTTTTCATATTTAGCTCCAAGACTTTGGAATAGCCTTCCTGACAGTGTTCGGGGCTCAGACACAGTTTCCCAATTTAAAAGTAGACTCAAGACGCATCTCTTTAATCTGGCATACACATAATTAATTTCTTTACCTCATACTCCAGTACATCTATCCTGAATGGCAACCACGCTAATTTTTTTCACCTGCTCTTTATTTTTCCACCCATCCCGAGGCATCTGGAGATTGTACCAGCTTCAGTAGACCGAGGCCGTCCCTGCGAGGTTCCTGAGGCATCCAGAGAAGGACCTGCTCCAACTGGATTCTGCTTCATGATGGTTTGGATCTACACATGCTGCTCCTGAGCTCCCAGTGATCCAGACCCCCATCTGCCCTCTGCACCTGCTGACTAATCCCTGAGCTGAACTGGACTTCATGTTAATTTAAATATCTTCTGTTATATCGAACTTTCATCTGCATAACACACATGATGTTATACAATTTCTGTTATCTGTTATCACCCAGATCAGGATGGGTTCCCTGTTGAGTCTGGTTCCTCTCAAGGTTTCTTCCTATTGCCATCTCAGGGAGTTTTTCCTTGCCACTGTCGCCGTCACCCTTGGCTTGCTCATCAGGGACAATCTCATTATCTAGTCACATTTTTCTTACACATATATACATTTCCATACGTCTTCTTTTCATTTTCTTTTCATTTCTGTGAAGCTGCTTTGAGACAATGACCATTGTTAAAAGCGCTATAGAAATAAAATTGAATTGAATTGAATTGAATTGAAATTGGCATCGTCCTGCAGACCCAAAATGGATGTAGTGGTTTTGTTACCTGTTGGGCTTCAAACACTAATTCATATGCTTTAAGATTTATGACATGAGGTGGAACAAGCAAAAAAGAAAAATCAGTAATTTAATCGCTAAAACATAAAAAAATGAGGTTATGGCTAATTTCCATCACTGCAGTGAAGAATTCATACTGGAGAAAGAAGAATGTATGAAATGTATAAGAACATGTTTGTTTTTGGTATAGTTGATAAGTACACTGCTGGATTCATATCTTAAATCTTAATGTATCCACAGGCTTGAATTCATATAAATATCATTCACAAGTAGCTTATCATACAGGCATAGAGATGATGAGGTCTAACTGCTGACTCCTGAAGTACTCATGCAGATATAACAGAGAGACATTTAATACCAAGGCAGGTCCGGGGCTGAAGCGGAGATGGTGTCTATTCCCAACCAGTTCTGTGTTTCCAAGACAAAGAATCGAGTCTTTGGCCAAGATAATTGGTCCCATGGCACTACCAGCTCTTTTCTGGTCTCGTACTAAGAACTGAGTAACAAGCGCTAAGGAACAATATGTGTGTGGTCTTCAACACAGTACTGGACTGCGACTGGATAACACCTGGAAAACTGTGAAACCGGAAATAGATTATGCCTGGGAAACTGAAAATGTAATACATAACACTGATTGAAACTCATGTGTGATTATAACGAGTGTGTGACTGGTTGGTCAACCAAAGTAATGCTGTAATTATGAAATTTGAAGTTATATTCTTCAACATTCTATCATTAGGTTTCAATAGGACAATTTGACAGTTTAATCAGAAAATCGGTTAAAACCTATGCGGCGTAGAGCACAGTGGAACGAGTGGAGAAGAGAGTGACCTATTGAGAGGAAAGTGTTGTGGAGAGGGAGAAAAAACTGGCAACACAGAGGACAAAGCAGGGACAGGTATTTTCTCACCTGCAATCCTCTGAGAGTAAGTTGTTCAAGGTGATGGAAAACACTGGATCTGGTTTTGCAGTGGTTTTAGGGAGAGTTTTTTCCTTTAAGGAAATGAAGGACTGAAACCCTGAGAGAAGTCTGATGGTGTTTGTGTGGACTGTGTAGTTTATAGGGTATGTTTAGGGATACAGGAGAGTCTTCAGCAGGTTGTGGAGTCGAGTGATGATTCCATCACCCTGAAATGCCATGGCTCCAACACTCCTCCACTCCTGTACTGGAAGAACCACCATGTGAAAATGCTGATCATCAATAACAGATCATCAGTGAACATCATCCATCTCTCCAAACTCTACACCAAGCTACAGGACCTGGCTCTGGTCATCCACTAGTGCAACTGGATGCTGGATGTTTTGACTGGTAGCCCAATGTCCTCCTCTCTCACCCTTAATACAGGACCACATACAGTAGCTGTGTGCTCAGTCCCATCCTGTACTTTATGTACAGTGACCAGACACAGAAGGTCACAAACAATAATATTTAATTTGCATCACCTTTTGACATTGTTTCAATAAGCGTATGCAACACTTATTTCCATTCAGTGTTGCATTAAATTCTTTATTTAATTTCTCCAAGATGATGATGATGATGATGATGGGAGAGTCAGACTGCTACATAAAGCCTTCTCCAGCACATTCCAAAAGATTCTCAATGGGGTTAAGCTCTGGACTCTGGTGGCTAATCCATGTGTGAAAATGAAGTCTCATGCCAGAACCACTCTGAGCCCAATGAATCCTGACGTCATCATCTTGTAAAATGTCCAAGTCATTAGGAAAGAAAAATAATCTATTGAAGGAAATGCCGGTTATTCAGTACATTCAGGTCATCGTCCAACCTCATTGTTGAGCCTAGTTCTGAACCCAATTTTAGTAGTTCCAACAGTCTAATTAGTGGTTTTCCTTGCTGGATGTAGGACACTAATTTGAGACTTTTGAAACAGAGTCTTTGCCATGACCACATGATGGTCTCTGACAAGCACAGCATGGAGCAAATACCATCCTTACAATATTTTCCACAGGTTTGTCTTGGTAAGTGCAAGGTGTTTTATGACATGCACCCTTTTCTATAAACCTTGTTTTATTTAACTTGGGGGGAAAAAAAAGCCAATCAGCATTTAGTTAGTGCTTTAGCATTGTATTTTACATTTGAGCATTTAGTTTAAAGTGTTGGACCTAAAACCATCCTTTATTTTTATCTTTATGGGTTAACATCATAAAATATTTTAAAGACCTGTAAGAGCTCTATCACCTTTCCCTCCCATATTTGTGACACATGTCTTTTGTGCTTTATACCTCATTTATGTTCCGACAGCAACAATTTGCCCCATTAAGTGCTGATTGGTCAGCGATATGCAGCGGTGCTTAGGAATCAGCCGAGCAGCCTGTGCATTGAGCCCATGCATCGAGAGCTGTAATAAGGGTGGAGAAAGATGGCCGTCATTAACCATGTGCTCTGTCGTTTACCACATGAAGGTGCGAAAATGAAACTCCGGAGATCTCTGAGTGAGGAGCAGCTAATTGAGGGAAAACTGATCCTGTGGAATGCTAATGGCTAGAAATTAGGGGTAATTAAGGCTACTGGGAAGATTTATGCTAATTAGATGCTAATGTGTTTAGGCATTGCTCCGGATGGAAGCTGGACTGAAGGTTCTCGGTGTGTGTGTGTGTGTGTGTGTGTGTGTGTGTGTATGTGTGTGGTTTTTCATTGCAACATGATAGTGATGTCTTTTAGAAACTGGTGATCAAGCATAACATTTTAGGATTTGTTTACATGGTGATCACAATTACAAAAAAGAATTTAAGAGAAATGTAATCTAGGACAGACCTGTAACATGACGACAGCTTCATAACGCACCATGACATCTTTTGTCAATCTTCTCAGTTTAAACGAAGACGAGATGGAAACAAAAGTCCTGAATTCAACATGTCTTCAGTTACACTAAGCTCAGACTCGGGCTCCTGATGATTTCAGTGAGACGTAGCAGGAGGAAAATTAGCCTTCATTTAAAGTGGTGGCATCTCAGCTTGCAGCTCTCTGCCCTGTGGCATTGTGGGGAATGTCACACTGTTTAATGACAGACGAGCCATAGTGAAAGAGTTTAGATCAGAACTGGAGCATGAAAGAACTGCAGTGTCTGAGTTTGTGTCGTCCTGTGGTTCGGTTTCATGTTTGCTTTCTTCGCTTTGCTTTCTTCCTTGTCTTGTGCTCTTTCTTTGGTCTCTCCGGTTCTTATTTCTTGTTAGCTACTCAGATTCTGTTTTTCGGGATGTTTCAGTGTGTACTCCGTGAGAGACTGTTTGTGCAATCGGACCATGTGTAGTGTTTATGTGTATTTATATGAGCCACTTAGAGAAAGTCCTGGATTTAAGCTGTTTATCTCCGATCTTAATTGCAGCTGTTGATGTTTCTCCAGTCCAGCTGTGACAGTGAGTCACTAAACACTCATTTTACCCAGAATGCTTTTTTTATTCCCTCCCCAACTCCCTGAGATCACATGAAGGCTGGTAAATGTGTGTGTGTCACGGTTCTGAGCGTTTGTCATGGCCTCTCCGTCTCTCTGTTTATTACTCTGTCATCTTCCCTCTCTGTCTTTCACGTGTCAGTGTTTTTGTCTTTAACTCTTGTTGTTTTAATGAAAGTGGAGCAGAGCTCAGAGAGGCTGCGGCTGAATAACGGTTTTTATGTCACCTTTAATTTAACACCAGGAGAACTGAGCTCTGAAGAGTGCAATGGCAGGGGATTCATTTTGATCTTTTTTTATACTTTCTGAATTTTTACAGATAAAACGTCGCTTTTCAAGTCCACTTCAGACGTCACTCATTCATTCTGTTTTGCTTTTATCACTGCGATATAAAACACACACACATTAATGTTTCAATCTGACACTAGATCGTTTCATTATATTATTATAAATTAGATTGTTTTAATCTTTGTGACATGAGTTTTTATCTGAAAGAGGACATTGGGACATTCTGGTTTATTTACTGTGACAGATCACATTAAAAGCTCTTTACACTGTCATTCAAACTCCGGTTTACAGTATTCCAGTCAAATACAGTATGAACAAAACCGGGCAACATGAACTAAACACACACACACACACACACACACACACACACACACATGAAGTTTTGGCTCTTTAAAGTGTTATTATCTTCACTGATTTAAGGTGTAATGTGAAAGTGTGTCTGTCTTTAAAACTCAGTTTGATCCCGTGTGGAACGTTTGAGAAGTTCCATGTTCCAGGAGGTCCTTGTTCAGATTACTGTAGTTACTTTAGGGAAAGGAATCTCTTTCTGTCGACTTTACACGTACAGTAGGTCATTACATAGCACAACTCAGGACACAAGTCACAGGGTGTAGCGCGCAGTAGGGGCTCAGGAAATCACGGACACAGAGACACAGAAATGCGGTGCAATCAGTGCGGTGCGTTTATTAGTGCACAGGTGCTGGGTGGCAAAACAGACACTTAACGATAGGTGCGGCGGATACTTGGTGCCACAGCGTGAAGGAGGTCGGGTGCCTTGTGCCCGCGTTCGATCGAATCGTCAGGATTTGATGGGCTCGTCGGAGCGAGTGCCGGCGCAGAGTGGCTGGTGCGCGGGTGCCTTCCAGCCGGCGGATACACAGACGAGGGTTCCTGTGAGTCCGAGTCTGTGGGGAGAGGAGAGCAACATGAGTAACCTGTATACATTTTTTCCTACTCCCCGACAGGCGCGGTTTCGGTCCTTTTATAGGGAGCAGACGGTAGAGGATTCGCTGCCGGTAATGCCGGTGAGTGTCGGCGCTTCGCCTCTTTAATTATGCCTCTGGCGCTGTCCATGGTGCTGAACCTGTGTCTTTTCCCCTTATTACTGGACCAGGTTAAGGCTGTTCCGGTACCGTGCGCGTTGGCTATGAGCCCGTCGCCACAGCACCTCCCCCCCCCTCAGCTTTGAGCTCGTCCTCGGCGATGCAAAGCACACGTGGCCTCTGTACAGCCCATCCGCGTTCCCCTGTTGTGCACCTGTCCTGTGTTGTATTGAAATGGAGAAATCTTGCAGTGAGAGAAACCAGCGCGTTATACGAGGGTTTGTGTCTTTGGCCCTTGCCAACCATTGGAGAGGAGCGTGGTCAGTAATTAACGCGAATTGTCGGCCAGTCAGATAATATTTAAGCTCCTCTATCGCCCATTTGATTGCAAGGGCTTCTCGTTCTATCGTAGCGTACTTCTGCTCTGCTGGTGAAAGTTTTCTACTCACATATAAGATTGGGTGTTCTTCTCCTTCGAAATCCTGCGACAGGACAGCCCCCAGCCCCGTTTCTGATGCGTCCGTGTGCAGCGTAAACGGCTTATCGAAGTCTGGGTTTCGGAGAACGGGGGAGCTGGTGAGGTGGGCTTTCAGCTGTTGGAAAGCGTTTTCTGTCTCTTGTGTCCATATCAGTTTCTCCGGTTGTCTTTTTTTTAGGAGGTTCGAGAGGGGTGCTGGAATGGAGGAAAAGTTAGGCACAAACTGTCTATAATAACTGGCTAGCCCCAAAAAAGCGCGTCGGCTGTGGATACTTACGTACTGCTTTGACTTTATTTTCTTGCGGCTGTAAGAGGCCGTGGTCGATACGATATCCGAGATATTGTGCCTCAGTYAGTCCTAGGAAACATTTTTTTGGGTTTGCGGTCAGGCCGGCTTGTCTCAGTTCCCGTAGGACTTCCGTGAGGTGGTGCAGATGCTCAACCCAGCTGCATGAGTGTATTACCACATCATCTAAATATGCGGTGCCGCCGTAACACTACATCCATCAGCCGCTAAAAAGTGGCCGGAGCTCCGTGGAGCCCAAAAGGAAGGACTCAGTACTGCCAATGTCCGTGCTCTGTACTGAAGGCGTTTTTTTCTCTGGCTTCCGGCGTGAGGGCCATCTGCCAGTAACCTTTAGTGAGGTCTAGCGTTGAGATAAAGCGGGCTTTTCCGAGCCGATCTATTAGATCATCTACTCTGGGCAGTGGATASGCATCGAATTGAGCGACCTGATTCATTCAGCGGAAGTCATAAAGCGGATCGATCCATCGGCCTTAGGTACCGAGGTCGAGGTGATTGAGCCCCGGCTCGACGGAGAACACATCTTGGAACTGGTCTACTAACTCTTTCAGCTCCTGGCGTTGTGTGGCCATCAGATCCTCTCCCTGCTGCACCTGCTCGCGACCTGACGGGGAAAGCATAGCAAGGGCTGAGACGCGAGACATTAGTTCTATCCACCGCTTTAGTAGATTCACATGATATAGCTCAGTGTTCTTCCGCTTACCTGGTTGTTGCAGGTGGTAGTTTACTTGGCCTACCCATTCAATGACCATATACGGCCCTTGCCATCGTGTGAGGAATTTGCAGTTGGCGCTTGGTAGGAGGAGAAGCACCCGATCCCCGGGGCGAAACTCGCGAGGTTGTGTAGGTCGGTCATAGACGCGGCGTTGCTCCGTTTGTGCTTTCTCCATATGTTCGCGCACTATAGGGAGGACTTGTGCAATCTTCTCCTGTAGGTCCTTCACATACTCTATTAGCGAGCGAAACGGGGATGGTTGTTCCTCCCATGCTTCTTTTGCGATGTCTAGCAGTCTGCTGTGCCGTCTCCCGAATAACAACTCGAACGGTGTAAACCCCGTGGAGGCTTGTGGAGTCTCGCGCACTGCGAATAAGGCGTAGGGGATTAGTTGGTCCCAGTTTCTCCCTGTCTCATTCACTATTTTCCGCAGCATGCATTTTAAGGTCAAATCTTTCCACCAAACCGTCCGTCTGTGGATGATAGACGGAGGTGCGCAGCCTTTTGATTTGTAATAAACCTCATACCTCCGCCATTAACCGGGACATAAACGGCGTGCCTTGGTCCATTAACAGTTCTTTCGGCAAGCCCACTCTGAAGAGCAATACTAGTTATTTCGCTATATTCTTAGAAGTCGCATTTCGGAGTGGCACCGCCTCAGGGTATCTGGTGGCATAATCCACAATGACAAGCATGTACTCGTGTCCTTTTGCCGATTTTGGGAGCGGGCCCACGAGATCCATTCCAATCCTCTCGAATGGCACGCCGATGATGGGCAGGGGGATCAGGGGGGCGAGGGCTGGTTTTTCCTCGGCGAGGTCATTTGGCACTCGGGGTAAGGTTGGCAGTCCCGACCAATGAAATCTGTCCCTCACCTTGGCAATAGTATTTTTTTCTCCCAGATGTCTGTCAAGGGGATGCGCGTGAGCTAAGTGCATCACGGTACCCACCTTCTTCTGGGGAACGACTAAGAGATCTCGGGGTTCTTCCCGGCGGTCCGTGCGGTAATACAATAAGCCATTCTTTATCACAAAGTACGCCGCTGGCCGCACATTGTGCCCGTCTTCCGCTACACCTTCAATTTCCCGCATCTGACTCCAGCAGTGTCGGAGGCGCACGTCTACGTGCTGGAGCTGTGCGAAACTGCCGTCTTTCCAAATCTGCTGAGATAGTGGCATAAAGAGGTTAGACATAGAGTGTGTCTCGCCTTCGGCATCGGCCTCTTCCTCCGCAGTTCGGGCTAACCAGGCTGGCTGGGCGTGKTTCAGTCTCATCGGCTCTTTTCGGCGGGGCTCTCGCTTCTTCCGCCTCTTTTCCCTTCCATCAGGTAGCTTCCCAGGCCAGTCCCTTCCTAAAATGAGAGGGACAGGTAGATTAGGAACGATCCCTGCGACCACTGAATACCTGCCCCAGCGATCCTCCACGGTGAAACGAGCCACTGGCACCTCCTGACGATCCCCATGCACACAGGTGATAGGGAGGGGTCCGCACGGCCGCGCTCCCGCCGGGACGATTGTGGGGCGCGCTAAGGTGACTGCGCTCCCTGTATCTATTAACGCCGGTAGAGGGGCGCCCCCAACTTTGACCCAGTGCGTGGGAGCCGGGAGACTTTAATCGGAACTGGATCATCATATCATCTCGTCATCTCCGCAGCAGTGGACGCACCCATAATTCACTTTTTAAATTACGAATTACTTCATCTCTAAATTACTTCACGTCTAAAATTGTTTTTCATTAGTTTATATAAAAGCAGACATTTCACTTTTTATAAGTATATATTTTTCACGTCTGTGAGGCGAGTATACACAGAGTTTCGATTCATTTTCTGACGCGCTCAAGTTAGCGCACCCTGTTTACTTTCATCATTTAAAAAAATAAAGGTTATGTAGCTTATATAGTTTTATTATATTGTTTTTGAACATTAATCTGGCAAACTTTTTCTGATGCACAGCCATCAGTCTGTTATCTGGCTACGCTAGTGTTACACATGATATAATCTAAAGGCTAGATATAAAGGTACACATTTATTTTGCTCAAATTTAGTGCAAATAAGAAACAGCTATGTATTACTATAATTTTAGTAATTTGATTGTTAATTCGTTTAATCTTTCACGTGTATTTCATAAGGTTTTGCCAGCGGTGGTGCAGCACAATGGGGGTCATTATTTATTATTTAATTATTTATGAAAATTATGATGATCAAAAACACCCTACTGCATTTAATTCTTGTAATAACGCAAAAACACCAGCGGGACTGAATGACATGAACATCTGATGACGCAGTAGCACGTTCTGACAATGTTCTAATTTTATGGTCATTTACTGTAGTTTCATTTATTTCGGTTTTATCTACTACAAATTTAAAGAACACATAATATAAGATGACCTAAAACCGTAGCTTTTCTAACTACACATGATAAAATCTAAAGGCTCACTGTGTTAACATTTACTTTGCTTAAATTCAATACTAATAAAATTTAATTTTACATTTGTACTGTAATTTTAGTCCTGTGATTATGAATTCGTTTAAGTACAATGTTTCACTTGATTTTATCCGCTACTACGTGCAGCTGTGGCTCATTAATCCTTGAGAAAATGAACTAAGGCCTGAGGCGTCGGTCTATAGTTATATAGCGCCACTCAGTGGTCAAAGCCAGCAAACATACAAACCCAAATGCTGTTGCCGTGAGGCGCAGCGGTAAAACTAGAGTACCGCTTGTCTACCATCTGTATTGGTGTATTATCATCCTGATACACGGCGCCGCCTTCAGGATACAATGTTTGAACCATCGGGTGCACATGGTCCTCCAGAATGGTTCTGTAGTCCTTGGCAGTGACGCGCCCATCTAGCACAAGTATTGGGCCTCGGGAATGTCATGATATTGCAGCCCAAACCATCACTGATCCACACCATGATTCACTCTGGGCCTGCAACAGTCTGGGTGGTACAGTCGCTTCTTTGGGGCGTCTCCACACTGTAACCTTCCCGGATGTGGGATAGACACTGAAGGTGGACTCAACAGAGAACAATACATGTTTCACATTGTCCACAGCACAAGATTTTCGCTGCTGCCTCCATTGAAACCAACGTTTGGCATCAGCACAAGTGACATTATGCTGACATTACCCTGGATACCGTAGCTCTTGTTAATTAATTAATGCTCTAATTAAACCTTCACACTCTGCTCTTACTGGTGGAACGTGCAATCAAGGAAGATCGGCCACCAGGCTGCTCAGATTTAGCCATGAAGCCTCCAACACTAAATTGCCCAGTTATATATATGACAAAAGTACATTATTTCTTTTTAATCAATCAACCTTCTCATCACATTACCTCCCTAAAAATAAACAAACAAACAAACAAACAAATAAATAAAAGCCTTTTGCCCTATTCCAGCACTACATCATGCTTTATTTAATAAAGTGGCTGCTTGTGTTTTTAAGTAAAAGTCTCAGTTTACATATGGAGGCGTTGCTCATCATGTTGTGTGCATGGCAGCTAGATGTTCCCTTTCAAAAGCTACACTCAATGCTGCGTGAAAACGCTATGGGAACATCTCTTTGTTGCCGGTTGTGAAGCTTGTGCATGTCAAAACCCGCCGAATACCTTCGGCTTATAACCTGTGCCAGGCATGACGTCACCGAATAAGGTGCACCTGCAGGTTATAAATAGGAGTGAA
>QMIH01000687.1:238684-309634 GCA_003987875.1 Clarias batrachus | reverse complement strand
AAAAAGTTGTACATTGATTTTCAAGGACCAGACATGAATGTTCATGGGAACGACTGCATTGGGCTCTGAGCCACTTCAGCCAAGGTCGTCAATCATGGACATACTGTACATACCATACACGACTGCCATAAACTGCCTTTTTTTTTAAAGTTTGTACCATTTAAATGTTTTACAGTGGATAAAAGTGTCATTACCAATTTATCACAATGTTTGTGTAATATTGTTCAGTTTAGTTTGTGATGGCAAAAGATTATGCGATCACCTGACTAATTATACTTAAAATATATATTAAAGAAATGCAATATTAGCGATTTGTTTATTTTTCACAAAATTGAAATATACAYCGCATCTATCTATCTACGTACATACATATATTGCAACAACAAGTAAATATTTAAACCAAGTAAAAAAGTAGGATAATTGCTCTGCAGTAGTAAAAAGTACTATGCAGATTTTAGTGTCGTGTGTATATATCAATCCCTTCTATAAAACTACAAAATCCCATTCATTAGATTGAAATCTGTGTAAATTGGTGAAGGCTATAAACCCAACACTTATACCAGAAGAACATGTTATACCTGGGAACGCTTGATGGTTCTTCCTGAAACTTCTCTGGAGGGTTCATTGAATGGTCACTTTTCATCGACACACTGCTCGATACACAGGAATCTGGTTTTATGCTGTAAACAGGAATTAAACTATTATATTATATTATATTATATTATATTATATTATATTATATTATATTATATTATATTATAACTATTGTTATATAACATGCACAAACATACACATACACATTACTGTACACTGTATATGAATCCTGGAATTGATTATGGGTAAAATCTATTGCAGAAATAAAATGTACATAATGGAAAACCACCAGTATATCACTTGAAATTGTTCAGGCTGTTATGAATAAACAATGTAAGTATTAGACTATGGCCAGCCTTTATAAATCTGAAACAACCTGGTGATAGGTTTCCTTCTACGTCTTACTGTATTTCCATTTATGTGTAAATGCCTGAACAAATAATCGAAGGAACAAACAAACAAATTGATGAATGAAAGAACACACTAAATAAATAAGTAAATAAGCAAGCAAGCAAATAAACAAACAAACCAATAAATGGCCCTGACATTTTGGGCCCATATTGCCAGTGGCCAGGAACCACTCATTAATTCATCATCTGTGTGATCATTTGATGAAACAGATAAATAGTAAGTGCTGTGGACAAGAATATTTGTGCAACTCACTCGTGACCCACTTCCAGGTTGCCAGAGGTGGCACTCCATATACAAGTAGTATTACAAGAAATTGTCAAAAGAAAAAAGCTCTGCTACAAACTAAAGCTCTTAATTCGGCTAAAAGAAACAGTAAAAATTATAACAGTTATGGGGTGAAAGAGCCTTAGGATGTATTTCTTAAAATAATGTGCTCATTCAGTCTGACATTCAAGTTTCTTACCTTGAATCATGTTTCTTCATTACATACACACACAATTAGCTACTAAAACATTAGATAATAAAATATTTGCCGTCTAACAGGTCCGGCCTGAATAAATACAGTCCAGAGTTAACAAAATCTGGCGAAGTGCTATATATCTTTGTTTCATTGTCCAAACATTATATATATTTTGAATTAAATTCAGACGTCTATGCAACATATTCCCAATTAGCAAATGATGTAACTTTATATACAAGGTAGCCATCGGTCAGATGTACATGTGCTAGTTAGCAAACACTCTTTGTGCTGATGTAACTTGATATATCGGAGAAATCTGCCAGAATTATGTCTGCGGTTAGGGATCTTTAATCATTAAAAAATTAATCAGGTGTCTTTACAGGCAGCCCTGAGGCACAACACCTGATCATGCACATTAATAAACCCTTCATGTGATTCATTCTGTGTGCAAACATCATTTCTGTGTCAGTTGTCAAAAGATGCTAAATGCTAATTAAATTGTTCAATATATGTTATGGAAAGGTATATTTAAGAAGAGGTTAGTTGAATATTAGGATGACATTTTGGATGATTACACATTAAGGTACAGTTGTATTAGCGACAATGCAACTTCTTTTGGAGGAGTCCTCAGCTATTGAGTTTCCCATTTTAGAAAAAAGTTTTTAGAAAGAGGCAACTTGTGTCTTCGTGCATAGGGTCGACTTGACATTCGGTTTACACTCATGGTAACAGCATACTGTACTTAACACTCTTGTGTTGTAAGAGTGTTGGAGAGTGTCACTAAATAAATGTATTTCTCTAACTCCAATAATACAAAGCCAAAGTGAAAAGAAATGTCCACATCATTATAGCTTTTGTCTTCAGAGCACAGTGGTAGTGCATTTGCATTTCAAATCAGATTGGAAGTATGGTAATTTGATGGTTAAATACGTTAAAAGACCTACGTTTTGCTCACAGGACCAGCTTGGTGTTTATTAATTGCCATTTCAGAATCTTCCAGCCCTCTTTGGGGCACTTCTGATGATGGGCTCTCATTCATAGCTGCAATCCTGTGTAGGGATACACCATAACCACCATAACACAGTCATACATCATAACAACACAGCGGAAAGATGACATCAGTACTTTGAAAGCAGATAAAAAAATATTTTTTTGCTCGATGAATAATCAAGATCATTAAATTCATTCATTAGTGTTTAGGATTGTAACAGAGTAACCAAATGTCCTGAACCTGCCACACTACAGATATGAATAATGCATCCAATGTTTTAAATATTTAAACAACAATCTTTGGTAGAAAACAAAATGCTCACTGTCACTCCTGCATTCTGACACGATATGATCATCTAATTTTCAGCTGTTTTCTGAATACTCCTACTGGCTCTATTACACCTACAGATTGTGTTTGCTTCTGTTTCGTTTCCTCTCTTTGCGCCACCCAGTCGTCACGTGACTCTTCCCTGAATTCCTTTAACTCTTTAACTCTTTAACTCTCTGTCTCAGCTTGTTGGAAACAACTCAGATCTTGATGAACCTGATTATCACTAACTGACTGTGTGTATATGTGTGTTCATGTAAAAAAATAATTATTATAAATTAATAAATCAACTGGTGGAGCAAGGGAAACAATACCCAATGACAAGCTGTGGCAAATATAAGATGACATCAACTCACGTAACAGAAACAAATCGAGATATTGCAAATATATGCAAAGATCATTGAACAAATGTAGAGCGCTCCCCCTGTACTAATCTGTTTAGTAGTGTTAATTATGTGTATGAGATGTTAGTTTCTTTTGGATGTATTAAAAGCAAGGACTCTTTTCTTATGTCCCCTTTTAATGAGAAGTAAACATTAGACCACTGCTTGATAATATCTGGGTGGTGATGCTTTAACAGGCTGACCTCAAGCTGACCTGGTTATGCTTTGATTTTTTTTTTTTTTTGTCAGTGCACAAACTAATGTATCATTAAGGTGTTGGGCAACTACAAGCTTTCAAACCAGCATTAATGGCCCTTGGCAGTATTTCTAAATGGCTCTACGGGTATAATGGAGGGATTGTCCTTTCAAATAATATTCCTTTTGAAAATAGAACACTGTTCAAAAGATCAGTCCAAAATCTCCTATAATTTTTAATACTGCGAAGGCCATAGTGTATATCATTTTATTGTAGGATGTATGTGATCTGGCAGAAAAGAAAATTGCACCATGTATATACTGTAAATTGACTTAAACCATGTCAGCAAAAATAAAGCCCACAGCATAACATAGCCAAAGAGTTTCCTAATAATTTGTCATTCATTTTGAGCAGATGACTAAGTGTCCCGAAAAGCAATTAACAACCAAAGAAAAGTAAAAGCTATTAGAAACTGTGCTAAAGAGACAGAATTTCACATGAGGCTCCTTCTGTTCAGATTCTGTGTTAATGATTAACAATAAAGAATGTCAGTTTATAAAGGAAATGGATAATGGGCCTGGCTTCTATTAAAGGCACAGTACAACCCAAAATGAAACATACAAAATGTACCTGTTTTTGAATACGGAGAGATCATTTGGGTATGTATGTTTTTTTTTTTTTACAATATTAATTTTGATATCAAAATCTTGCCTTACTTGTTTAAAACTTTCATACCTCTCATACCTCCAAAATGTCTCAGCAAACTTTAAACACATCTTAGCTGCTCTGGTCCTTTATTATGGCATGGGTAGAAGCATACCTATTCAACTGTGTGTTAACACAAATATCTAATCAGCCAATCATGTGGCAGCAATTTGATGCATTTGGACATGTGGACATAGTCAAGACTATTTCTTTAACGGGACAGAAATGTAATTAAAGTGATTTCAAACAAGGATAGGTTGTTGGTGCCAGATGGGCTGGTCTGGTATTTCTAAAACTGCAGTTCTTTTGGGAATGTCACTCACAACCAGTTCAAGGATTTACACACAATGGTCTAAAAAAAGAGAAAATATCCAGGGAGCAACAGTCCTTTAAATGAAAATGCCAGGTTTATGGCAGAGATCAGAGGASAATGGCCAGACTAGTTCGAACTTACAGAAAGAAATCAGTCTAAACTCAAATAACATCCCATTACACCCGAGGTATGCCAAAGTGTATCTTTGAATGCACAACACATCAAACTTTGAAGTAGATGGGCTTCAGCAGCAGAAGACCACACTGGTGCTACTCCTGTAATCCTGTGTGGCTAGAATATGAGTAAGAGCACTAAAATTGGACAACAGAAGATTGAAAAAGCTTTTCCCTGTCTGATGTTCAGATGTTCAGGTCAGAATAAGGCATAAACAACATGAAAGCATGCCATCCTGCCTTGTATGAACAGTTCAGGTTGGTGGGGGTGTAATGGTGTGGGGGGATTATTTTTTTGGCACACTTTGGGCCCCTTAGTATCAATTGAGCCTCGTTTAAATATCATGGTTTACCTGAGTAACATTACTGGAACTTGATAATGAGGTCAGTGTACCTCCACAGTCTGGCCTCCACAGTCACCAGATCTCAATTCAATAGAGCACCTTTGAGATATGATGGAGGTGCAGGAGGTTCGCATCATGGATATGGCGCCGACAAATCTGCAGAAAAAGTGTGATACTACCATATGAACCAAATTCCCAGGAATGTTTCCAGAACCTTGTTGAATCTATGCCATGAAGTATTAAGGCAGCTCTGAAGGCAAAAGACCGAGTCCAGCCCAGTACTAGCACAGTGTACCTAATGAATTGGCCAGTGATGGCATATTTCATCTCACAATTTACTGCACATTGTATATGGTTGTGATGACAGTAAAGATCTACTTGACTTGAATTGAAATGTCAATGTTGTGCTTTACATATTATTTCAATGAAGATCCTGTGTACTTTCCACAGTGTCTGAACTTTCCTTGTGAGAGCCAGAGGATTAGAACCTCTGCGTTCTGTCAAGTCTGTACCAGAATCCTCAACACTTGATCCTTGATCTTCTGTAATGTGACTATGGCATGAAGTTAAGTAAATTTGAAAGAAAATCTAGCATATGTAGAAATCACCCCCCAAAAAAAAAAAAAAAATTAGCAAGTGTTACAACACTCAGAAACAGCATGTGGCGCCATACTACCACCTACGAGACTTCCTAAAAGGAAAAGTCTGTGCGTCATGAAACCAAGGCCTACTGCTACATTCTCAAACAAGGGGCCAAAATGGTACCTTTCCTTGTTGCATGCATAACTTTTCAGGTACCTTCATGTATTGACTGTATATTTTACCTGCAAATGTGGATTTAATGTATTTAAAAAATATTTACGTCTCCTTTGTTAAATATGAAATTAAATAATGTTCCTTTGCTCTTAAACTATAAGATTACTTTTTTTTTTATATAGGAAGTTCCTACAGAATATTCAGTGCTCTACTAGCGAATGAGCTTTTTAATAGAAACTATCAAAAGTCATTTGAATTACAGCCATTCCTAGTCCGACTCCAAGCTGCTGTCAATTGGCTTTTCTGTGGGATCAGACTGGACATGCTGACCTTTGGTCCCCATAGATATGGGTGAGCCTTGGATGCCCATGGTCCTGTTTACTGGTGTATACAGTAGTTCGTGATCAGTGTTATTCACTTCACCCGTCAGTGGTCGTAATGGTACGTCTGATCTGTTTATATACCATTTCTGTAAATACATGCTGACTCAGCTGCTTGAATCAGCTCAACATGACCATCCATGCCCGGCATCCAAGTTGGTGTGCAGATTGAACGGTCCATTGTGGCAACCCCTCGACGGGAGCACCCGAATGACTAACAATAACAGTCTATATACTTTGGCTTTATTGATTTTTATTTGAACTGAACTGAACTGAACCGAGCCCTCTTTTAGCTAAAATTGTGGCTGAAACAAGTTTGATCATTCTGAGACAAAAGACACTGTTTACACTTCACTTAGATGCAACAGGTAGCCTTGTGTCTAAAAGACCAGGACAAAATTAAAGGGTGTTGTATTACTCATTCACACTGCCTGGCAATGGTCCTTAGTCTCCCCACCTACCTGAGGCTGAAATGCTTATTACAGAGCACCCTGCACTCATGGGGAATTTCTTTTGTCTATGCAGTTCCTTTGGAAAGTTTTCTTTGAAAATTCTCAACTTTAAGAGCGAAGCAAGTTGAGACAGACTTTGGTTGGGCCTTAATCTTAATTCACAGTGTATTGCTAGCATTTAACAAAGTATCCATCCACACATATCTTGAAAAGGGCTTACAAAATCTGCAAAGGAAAAGCAGCATTGACATTTAGACAGATAAGCATCATGTTGTCTGCAGAAGACCACACCCAAGACAGACGGACCAGACAATGAGGATCTCATTGCCACAACAATGGTACCTTAAGTACATGGGAATGACTCTTGTTTCAATCCAAATCCCCGCTAGCAAGTGAAGACCCTTATGGGCATGTTTGCATTGTATAAAGTGTATCATGAGTCAATCAGTTTTACATGTTCAAAGGCTGACCAAACACTTAAGAATGAGGAATGTATACCACAGTCCTTTGATTATAAAAGGTTAGATGGTTAATTTCATGGGTATGGTCCCTTCATGGAATGGAGTCCACCTTGGGGACTTGATTAGATATGGTTAACAAAATGAGGAACTGGACAAAAGGAAGGCTAGTGTTGGAAAATTACCACATTGAGATGTGGATATACACAGTAAAGTCATCCATTCTTCAGGGGGGTGGGGGGGGAACCCACCAGAGACAAGGATTCTTCCTAAGAAATATGCATCCATCGTTGGCTGGAGAATACAGAGAACAAATAACATACCTGTATAAACACCTCCCTTCAAAACTCCTAAGAAACCATTAAAATGCAGATGGAATGAAGATGCTAACCACACTGAGGAAACATGGACAAAGAAAAGAAAAAAAAAGGGAAAAAAAGAAACTTTAAAATGCAAAGTACTTCACAACTCAGTGACTGGAGAATTAAAAGGAGCTGAGCTGAAGGCAAACGAGACTGATCCTGAGGAATACGAATCAGCAGATGACAGTAACTTCGATAGAAAGGTACTAAAATTAAGCTGGATTACTTTGTGTAGAATCATAATATATGCTAATTACAATTACTAATTTTCAGTAAACCTTTTTTTTTCTGTTAGGTTACTGATGAAAAACGAGAAATAATGAGCTCGTTGGTGCAGTTGTGAAGTCTTCGGACAAGAAAGCGACTGCAGTTGCGTCAAACTGAATTCCTCACAACTGACTTGTGGGAAATGCAATAAAATTGAACTGCAAAAACAGGCCCTTTTACCATTGGTGAAAGGGGTGAAAGGGTCCATCTACTGTACGTGCCTTCTGGGACATCAGGCGACGGATATACGCCACCCTGGAGATACTGTATACTGTATCTATCATTTCTGTGGCAGGTTGAGGTTGCCAGCTCGAAGCAAGATTTTATCTGAGGACTTGGGGTGAAGGATCTTGCTCAAGGGTCCAACACTGGCAGCCCGGTTACATCTGGGCTTCTTATTACCGGGGACCTCCAACACTTTTTACACTGAGCTACCCCTGCTCCTCTAACACTATTATTATTATTATTATTATTATTATTATTATTATGTTAAGCTGTTACAAAGGTACATTGTTGTAATGCTGCATTTCTGCGAAAAGTTCTTCGGCAATCCACTCCATGACTGGTTCATCACTAATACCTCTCAAAATCATTATGGTAAAGACCAAAAAGACCAGCAAAAAAAACAGACTGTGCAGAAGTGAGATACACAGCAAATGAGAGGAGTTGAGAGTGATCAGATGATGTGATGTGAGGGATGTTTCCAGTCCCTTAGCAGCTGTGCTCTGTGAGGAATTCCCTTTGAGCCACAAGTGGAAAATATTCCTCACTAAGTACAAAGAAAATTCAGTCCCATTTACTGAAACCACTGCCGGCTGTACTCAGATGGTGCTCTTTAAGGGACTTTTGCTCAGCAGTGAAGCAGAGTTTCATACAGTCGGCTTTAAACCAGTGCTGCATAGAGTTTTCCTGCTTGGGGCAGATAGGGATAAAACCAGTCAGATGTCACTGTGGCAGAATTTAGCAGCCAAACATAAAGGCAAAAAAAAGAAAGGGAAAAAAAAAAACAGGCTGCTAAATTCAGCCACAGTGACATGACTGAATTTAGCAGCCAAAAAAACAGGCTTTGACAAACTCACCAAAATGACACTGAGGCTATATTTACCTTTTAACCTTGCCTTGGTTTTCTGCCGGCAGAAATGTTGTGTAAGGAGCAAATGCAGCTAAAGCAGTGCTAAGGACATGTTTATTCTTGTTAGCCTTTGCTCATTTTTTCCTTTCACAAATTCACAAATAATCAAACAATAAAGCTTGGGCAAGATTTGGCTTGCTGGGGTGTGCCAGGGTGGCTCAAAGGATGGCTCGTCATATCTTGCCGACATGGGCTATGAATATTGTGAGCATCCTCAAAAAGATTAATTGCTAATCTACACCTTTTGTAATACGTGTAGCTTTGCTACTGTAGGTCCACTACATGTTTTTGTACATAACCGTAGCTAACACAGCGGCTCGGAACCCAAGCCGTGATTATGGTAGCACCTACTATATGGGTGACTACTGCAGGCAATGTCAAGCTATGGCAGAACCTACAGTGTACTACTATTACGTATGAGGAGCTATGCTAATAGCTAGTGAACACTGTGCTACGAATGTGC
Organism: Clarias batrachus; assembly: GCA_003987875.1. Lineage (NCBI taxonomy): Eukaryota > Metazoa > Chordata > Actinopteri > Siluriformes > Clariidae > Clarias > Clarias batrachus. Next base: position 300,467 of record QMIH01000687.1, on the reverse strand, counting down.
TGATCTTTACATTATGTTTATTTCCCCACATGTAAGAATGAACAGAAAAGGGGCCTGTGAGTTGCACAGTGCTAAAGTTCTCGCCCTATCATCCGTAGATCGCGAGTTCGATTCCCGGGTGATGCTGTAACCTCTCGCAGCCGGAGGTCTAGAGAGAGCTGATTGGCCGAGCCCCTCTCAGAGGGGAGGGATGAGAGGTACTTAGTGCTCCCACATTAAGCACGGCCAAATCTACAGCCAATCAGGGGCGTCTGTGAGCTCACGCAAGCGGAAGGAGCGGATAGCGCTGTCCTCCGGGTGTGTTATGCTGCCAATGGTTCGTCATGGGGGGGAATAAGAATGGTAGTAGTAATGGTTCAGAGGAAACACGTGATTGTCTTCGGCCCTCCCGACTGAGCGGTAGTAGTAGCCTTAATGTGCCCCCTAGTGACAGGGAGGAATTGGAGACGACTAAATTAGTAAAAAAAAAATTGAAAAAAAAAAAAGAGTGAACAGGAATAAGTGTATTTGCCGTGAAGGCCTGGACAACAGGTGACGAGACAGAAATGCTGTTGATCAAAAAAAGAACTTGTTTACCTTTGTAAATGTATTATTCTTTGACAAAGTATAAAAGATTATAGCTTTTTATAATAGTAAAATAGGCGGCACGGTGGTGTAGTGGTTAGCACTGTCGCCTTGCACCTGCAGGGTCCGGGTTCGATTGCTGTCTCTGTGCGCATGGAGTTTGCATGTTCTCCTTGTATTGGTGGGTTTCCTCCACGTWCTCCGGTTTCCTCCCACAGTCCAAACACATGTAGGTTAGGCTAATTGGCATTCCCAAATTGGCTGTAGTGTGTGCGTGAGCGTATGTGCGTATTTACCCTGCGATGGATTGGCTGCAGGCCCCCCGTGACCCTGAATACAGGGTTAAGCGGTACAGATGATGATGAGTGAGTGAGTGATAATAGTAAAATACTTTTTGCATGTTAAATCACATACTAGTGTTTAGATTTGGACAGTGTTTCAGTGGAATTGGGGCATGTTGACTATAAAATGTTTAAACGTTATATATGATTGAGAAACATTCCAAAGGAGAAACACAGTTCAGTTCAGCAAAGTCTGTAATTTTCAGAATTATATATAGAAGGAGATGTGAAGGGTTATCCCAGGCCACCACACAGATGCTTTAATCACTTTCTGCTGTCATGAATTTTCCATGTACAGTATACAGTAAATACATTTGCATTTTGTGACTGGGCCTAAAATCTCTCCTAATATTCTTGTGGACTTATAGAATTAACACCAGGAATGCTTACAAGAGAGGAACAAGAATAATGAGAGTTTTACGGGAACTGTTTTATGGAAGAGCAACCAGTGTTCAAAGACATGTAATTATATTTAACCTTCTTAAGTACCTTCCAAAACAGCTCAAGGGTTGTTGTTCTGCTGTAGTCGGAGCTCATTCTTCAGCCACATGAGTCAAATTCTCCAAGTATGTGTGACTGCTGCTTTTATCATTGCTTTCTCAATAAAGATGTGCCCAATAAATTCTGACAAGATTTATCTGGCTGCTCAACTAAAACATTAAATGTTCCATAGTGCCCCCTTGTGGAGATCTATCTTATAAAAAAAGACAAGAACACCATTTGTTACATATTATCCGATGTTAAGTTTTCCACAACAGAAATCCAGATGGTGTGTGTGTGTGTTGTGCTCCAGCTTGGCATTCGGTTCGTCCTGAAAGGCCAAGTTGCTAAGAGAACCTGCACTGTCGCTCAGCTTCTGTTCTAACTGAGAGCTGTATTATGATCAGGCCTGAATAGCCACACAAAGCAGGGATTATTCTCAGGGGGGGAAGAGGAAAAGAAGGAGGGAGCGAAACTCTGAGCTACTGGACTTTTCCCATGAACCTATCGGGCAGCTCACTTCCTCATCATGTCTTATAGAGACACTGTAGCAGGACAGAATTGGACTTACTGGCATGGACGCGAGAGGATTTCGCTTGACACACACACGGCCCTTTATTATCCCCGAGAGGAAAGAGATCTCATTCCGGAGGCGGCGTATCTCTGCTAAACAGATTCTCTTGTGTATAGGAAAGTTGTTTCCTTATGAAGTCTGTGAGAGCTTTTCAATGATGTTGGGCTTATTTAGGAAAGACAAAAAAAAAAACTGGAGCTGTAATCCATATGTAAAAATTTATTCATTAAAAAATAATTTGACAGGACCATATTGACTGCCAGAGGCAATAAATACAAAAAGGGGGAAAAAAAGAAAAGATAAGGTTGCCTAAAACATAGGAAAGATATGGCACAAATAACAAAACCGCTATTAGATGAAATCAATTAAAAAGCATATGAATCTAAAAGAGGCTTCGTTAACCGACAGCTTCCCATCTGGGCATGGGAAACTACACAAACTTTCTGAAAGAGGTACATACGCCCATCCCATCTCTCCTCGAGCTCAGGGTCCAAGAGCACTGAGCCAATCAGACAACCAGAATGAGATGAACATCCTGTAAATCAAATTTCAGGTGAACAAAGAAGACTCTGAAGCAGAGGCTGCACTCTCGGCATTCTACACACACCCAGGCTAAAATAGCTTTAAAATAATTAAAATTATATAAATGTTCTGAACATAATTCTCAGCAATAAAATAATGAAAAAAAATACAATACTGATAATCTACACAGGAATGAGTATTAAGGCAACTTTTGCTCCCTCTGTATCAGTTTCTTTAAGGCCAGCAAGGAAAGAAATCTTGCTCTGTTGAAATAAGAACCAAAAAACAAGGGTGGGGTGGGGGTGGGGAAACATCTTGATCTGAACACTGTAATTCAGCCATCTACTGATCGATGCCCTGGTCATAGTGGCCACTGTATTCATCGTATTGTGGCTGGTACTCGTGGTGGTAATCTGCTTGGTAGTCGGCCTGGTAGTCGGTGTCGCTGACCTCGGAACCGGTGGTTCCTGTGCCCTGGCTTCCGTTAGTGTGGGTTCCAGGCTCTCCGGATGTGGGGCAGTATTTGGGGTCGTAGATCTGCCTGCCCAGGCCATAGGCACTCATGCCCTTCTGTGATGCTGTTTTGTTGGTGCCCATCTGCAGTGAGATGGTGGTGTTGTCCATCGGCTGCAGGGACACCTTCTGGTCGTAGATGTCTCTCCGGGTGCCGGGCGCCCCCATGCCAGCCTAAAGAGTCGGGAAAGCCGAGCAGGCAAGATTATTAAAATAAAAAAAGGAAGTATATATGATGTGCTCAGACATGAATGATATTTATTACAGTGCAAAAGATGGTAAAATAAGATATTCAGTGAAATACCTGGCTTGCTCCCTTATTGGTGCCCATCTGCAGGCTAATAGTAGTCTGGTCATACGGCTTGTCTGTCTGGGTCTTTGGGTCATAAAGATGTCTCCGGGTGCCATAAGCCGTCATGCCAGCCTGACTGGCACATTTATTTGTCCCCATCTAGAAAAAAACAAACAAGATGTTAGAAATACTGCAGGCATTGATATCAACAATGAGGGGAGGGGATGGGAGAAAAGTTGAACACACACACATAAACTAGGATAGAAGAACCCACACCTGTAAGCCGATGACACAGTTTCCAGCTTTTAGCTTCTCATCGTTGAAATTGCGCTCCTGTCGGTCTGCATACTTCACACCGATGTCAACCTTGGTGTCCATGCCTTTGGTCTTTGCCTTGGAATCGAAACAGAATAGTTTAAGTACAAAAATAAAAAAATAAAAAAGTATGCATGCATACATATAGAGACAGAAACATTTCCATTTAGAAAGTGATCGCATCTCTGAAATTTGAATTTGGACCAGACTGGGTTTACACTGGGAAATGGAAATGAATTGAGAGAGGTTAGGCCTGATGCATCTTTAAAATCAAACAATGTGTCCTTCTCACTAAACGAAACCGTCTAACGTCTAAAAAGCATCAGAGTTTTTTCAGGGATTTAGAAAAATTGACTTGTTTCCCATGTGCATACTATGGTCATGTGACCTACTAATGATTAGGCACAACTTGAGCACTCTCGATCTTCTTAGACGTCATATCGAAACGTTAATTTGCATTAATTATATGATCTGTATAGTATGCAAAAGGGCTCCCGAATAGTGCTATTAAGTTCATGACATTATTTTGTAAACAAATACCTGACCTACTGCGCAGACTGTTATACCAAAAAAAAAMAAAAAAAAAAAAAAAAAAACCCTATTGTGTTGCAATGCCATTTAAAGTCATGCTCTTTGAAAAGGAAGTGAAGTTGTAATTAGATATTATAATGCATCTAAAACCACAATACGGCTTTGTACAGTCATCATATTGTGAGTTTCCTCCGCATGTGAAAGCCTCACCATTCCAGCCAGAGCGAGCAGTGTGGTCTGGACCTGTGTCATGTTCCCGTTCTCGAACAGGTCATTAGCTTCGAAAATGTCGTTCGGCTTCAGGCCATATGCGAGGATGGCTTTGATGAAGTTGCTCAGGTTCTCCAGCTAACAACAGAAAACAAGATTTGGTGCCATGCATGTATTTGCATATAAAAAAAACAAAACAAAAACTGTTTTCGTGTAAGATTCAAGGTCAAATTTTAAACATCTTGCAAATTCTAAACTTTATGAAAGAAGGAAAATTTCATTTTTCAAATTATTTTATTACTCACCTTATGCCAATTAAGCTTGGAGTTGTTAATTTTCCTTACAGAGCCAGGCTTGAGTTTGTTGATCAGCCTGTAAATAATGAAAACAGCAAGTCACTTATGCACTTTTTAAAATCATATTTAGGCACTGCTTTATCTTAGGATCAGCCCATCACACTACAACCCTATCACAGGAAATGAAGCCTGAACGCTATGCGAGTACCTGCACATGCACACACATTCAGTATGGGCGAGCTGAGTGAGCCAATTGACACACCGGTATGTTTTGCGTAAGGTCTGTACAGGGTGAACATGTGACACACCTAGTCAACTCGGGCTTAGATTCGAACCAGGAGTCCTGGCTTAGATTCGAACGAGGCACCCCAACATAATAATAATTCACATCTGCGAAATTTGTTTTGAAGTATGAGGAAATTAAAACGATGCCGCCAGCTGCAAATGATATAAACAAACAATGTGCGGAATGTTGTGCTCCTTCTCAAAAGTAAACGGTTTGAAAACAATCAGGTTAAATGGCTTGAAATGTTTAGAGTTACAGCTGGCTCCTGACTGGTGCAACCGTTTTATGTGGTTGTCTATTATCAGGAGACTGTGAGGTCAAAGCCCTGTGATGCCGCAGCCATCTGGGATGGAAGAACAGTCTGCTGAGTCACGCCAGCCATCCTAGCTCATGTGTAGCGAGCAGGCCAATTAACACTCTATTCTATGGAAGAATCCATGACGTCAAAAAGAAAACAGGCCCGGGACGTTTCAGGTGGGAATTCTCAAAGGAAATTTACAAAACTGTTTCCTGAAAAATATATCCATTCATTTATTTATTTATTGCGCTATGGCTACTCATCAGGGACTTATGTTACCATATATTCTTGATCATCTTTCTTTAAGCATAGTGAAAAATATAAAATGACACAAATTACTGCCTCCATAACATACGTAGATCGAAAAAGGAGCTCGTATGAAGGAACTAAAACTGTCTGAAAGTACTGTTAGTCATAAGACATGACAGCAACTTACTCGCAGAGGATGACACCGTCCTTGAGCCCCACCTGGAAGTTATCTCCAATCGGCATGCCGGTGACCTCCTCGATCCAGTAGCGCAGCTCTTCCTCCTTCTGTAGGTCATACTTCTGAGCGATCTGGGAAAAGGAAGAGCACAAAGCAGTGTTAATATACTGCCGATTGGTTATACAATAGATAAGAAGATATGCATATGATCATGGTTATGTATAGGTTTATAACAGTACCATTGACATTAATTCGGTTTGATTAGAACTTTGGCCAGAGCGATTTTTGGTTTGATTCGATTCAGTATTACTAATGTTTATTGCTTAAGACTTTAATGCTTAAGACGTAAAACCTCCTAAAAGTATTCAATAAGCTGTGAAATGCTCTGTAACTTGTGCTGTCGACTATATAAAATTTATTGTTATGTACAAAGTGATCTTTTTTTTTTTTCTTGATCATAATCTGCTCTACTCTCCAGTCAAACAAACAGGTTGCTACACTACTCCCAGGGTTTCACTAGTGCTTGGATACCATCAAAGTAGAAGGTTTTCACTTCTATTATATTGTGGGAGCTATGATACGATGACTGCCTGCTTCACGTCTGAAACACTGGCCTCCCAGGAACTCCTATGATGTCCCTTTCCTGTGATGGAGAAAACAGCCTGGTTTTATTGCCAAAGGCATTCTGTTTTTGCAGGACAATGCACCATCTCGTACTCCAAGCCATTCCACATGTTTRGTCCATTAAAGGAGGCCAGTTTAAGTTTCAAACTTAAAGCAGATCGACTGATCATGGGTCCAGCATACTGAGAAAACTTTCCGCTTGATGGTATCCGAGCGCTAGTAAATCTCTGGGATAAGTGCATTAGTGTAGAATATATCGAGAAATATAGGTAGTTTTTACTCTCATAACTGTATTCTTACAGTCAAAAGGCTCGGGTTTGACCCCAACTCCGCTTGTATATAAATATGTACATTAGGCATGTGAAAATCCATTACTAAGATGGGAAAACCAGGCTCTTAAATCTCAGTAACTCAGAAACAAAGCAGTCTCTGAAGTCAAGCTACTGGAGATCAAGTCAGGAAAATGTTTTTCCTCTTCACCCAGCCATGTTTATCCAGGATCAGTGCCAAAAGCCGTGCTTTATACAGGAAATTGCATTGAGGGTTGCCTGAACTCTGACCTGTGGCTTTAGAGCAAGGCTCTGGATGCAATTTCAAGTTCACTGCTTTATAACTGATCCTTTATAATAAAAAAATAAAAAGGGTAAGGGTAGTGACATGGGAAAATTAAATTGGGATACTCTTAACAACTCATGCCAAGCATTAAAATATGTACTTTTTTCTGCCACAAAATGAGCATGAATGTTAGTGAACCAGACCAGTTTATAGTGGTAACAATGGTCACACACCCATGTTGTGATGCAGATGGGAGTTTATGAGTAAGTGCAGCATGCAGAGAGCCTAAATCCTAAAAGAACGGTTGTGCGTGTCATGCAAATGTTGACTGGTTGTGCTATGCCGACTCAACCCTTTAAAATCAAAGAGCAACTATATCCACTTTAATTTGTTTTAATCCCGCAGTCTTTATTTCACATTCCTGCCCGTTTAGTTTAGTTCACCTTGTGTAAATATGCGATTGTTTGAATAAAATGAATAACTTGTAGAAAAAATAATAACCTACTGTATGTCATCCGTCTTTTGGTTCCCATTATATTCTGTTTACTTTGTTTAGACAAATTACAAACATCATTACAAACTGACACATGGAAAATCTGTAAAAGTATAAATGTATCCGATCAGCTCCCTCATTTAAGTTACCACTTCACGCACTTCAGTATGCACGATGCATGCAAAATCCTGATGCAATCTATGGTGATATCATTAACCCACTACCTTATCGTCTAGTCGAGTAATAAGAGGTCAACAGAGACCAAAGCGACAACAAGGCAACTGGCTCAGCTTGAGTAAGCAGAAGGAGAATTGTTCAAGGGCTTCCTTTGCATGTTCAGACACACCTAACGGTCTTTCCAGTAAGCTCGACAAGTCTGCGCTTGAAAGAAAAAAGAAGGAGACGAAAAAGAAAAAAAAACCTGCATGGAGAATTACGGTGAGCTCAATTCAACAAGACAACAATCTGATATACTTAAAAAAAAAAAAAAAAACATCTGCAGACTTTATCCACTGAAAATATACAAGCATGAATTGACACCAGAATGTACTGCAATTATAGCATTTCCACATTCATACTTGCGCTGGTTTACGAGCGTCGCAATTTGCGTCTGTTGAATTGTGGAAGCGTTTCAATGTGCCCAAGAGGACGGTATAAGACTGCAATGGAAATTTAATGTTGCAATACATCGAGTGATCAGTTAACCAGGTTCTTTGCAGCTTTTCTTGTCTGCAATAATGATTACCAAACGTCATGTGGCACAGCCCAACTATGAGGAAGGAAACTGAATACGTTACCATTCTCGTTTTACAATCTAAACTGAACTGTAAATGGTTCCAGCAAGTTATGGGCAGATGGCATAAAGGTATAGTTCATAGGACATAAAATATACACCTTCACCTGATTATAGCCTTAACCTAATCATAAGTGCTGATCTCCTGGGCGGTTTATAGCAAAGAGTGTCTAGACTACACACTGAATAGTATGATATACAAAAAAAAGTGGCAGTTCTGAGGGCCTTGTAAGGGCCAGACTTTAGTAATTCAACTTAATGTGCTTAACCATGGTGAGTTGAAAAGCATCTCAGAAGGCACAACATATCAATCTTTGAGGTGAACTGGCTAATGCAGGAGCACACCGCATTGGCATCCATTATCATCATCAGAAAGCAACATGAACGTGAGGCTACAGTGGACACTGGATCAGTAAAACTAGACAAGCGAATCCTGCAAAAGAGCAGGCGATATTTGTCCAACTGAGGAAAAATCCAGTGCCAAGAGACTAACTGAGAACCTCGGTCAAATGCATCAAACCTCATGCAAGGTTACAATCCTATGAACTATTACACAAAACATGAGTTGGCTGTTTGTTGCCTCCTGTTGCCTCACACCTTCCGGGAAAAACTTGCACACTGGAACACAAAGAAAAGCAATTATGCTCCAAGCCTTGAAGGGAAATAATTATTCACACAATTCTTCATGTGATAATCTTGGAATAAAAACGTCCCAAATAGCACTCTGGGACATTCTTGTCCTGAATCGGAGAATGCGGGCTTTGACATTAGCACGATTGTTGAATGGGTGCAAAGATGAACCACCACCACCCTATAGGGGGTTAGATTAATGAAGTTCAATGACATTTCTTTCCTGGAACGCGGTTTGTGCATTATGATCCAGATGAACAAGTTGAATTGGTCATAGCACGTTGGATGTCTGGTGTGACTTCATGATAGCACCCACTTTTTTTTTTTAATGAAGCAAAGAGACCACTGTCTCAGCCTGTTTCCTACTGCTTAAAAACCCAGATTTGCAAATTCACATGAAAGCATACAAAAGACACTTGGATAAATTTAGCATGTGAAGGGAAAGTAACTGCTACCTAAAGTGTGAACGTGTGTATTTCTTGACACATGTCACTTCCCTTAAGCGATGGGTTTGATGGCTTTTCTGGTTCTTTCCCATCAAGCCCAAGCAAGAGACTTAAAAACGACCACAAATGCTACAGATGGAATTTACCCAAAAGTTGATCTTCACAATGATCCCTCACCCAGCCTTTTTTTTGTTGTTTGTTTAACTGAAGCTGCTTTATAACCGGCTGTACCTCAGCCGTGACGGCGCAAGGCCGACAGGAAGCAGCACTTCAACGAAATCAAAATGTTGAGTAAACACTGAGGTTTTAATGTGACACGGTGTAAGTAAACACCGCAGGACATTGGCGCAGTGTTCACACGCCCTGCGCTCAAGGTCTCCAGGACTGTGGGAGAGGTGATGCGACAACAAGGACTACAGGAAATAAAGAAACTGCAGCACATTGACCATGGCAATGCACTTCCTCGAGTGACAAAAACAGCCAGGTTGCTGAGGACTCGAGCGACCAGAAGTGAACAAGAAAGAAACGAAAATATACATTTCTCAAAGAAGTGAAACAAAAAGCGAAAGGATGCAGTGAACTCATGATTTCGGTCACTGTATGCACTTACTTCTCATATTCAATACCTTAGTCAATACACTAACTCTGACACTGAAAAGCAAAATGATGCACAAAAAAATTGAAATATATAGAAAAATTAACAAGTAAACAGCTACCTCTAGACAAAGGCACACTTGCATTCCAGTATTGTTTTCATACACCCTTGTAGACTTCCCCTCAGCATGTAGTCTTTTGTTTCGAATATGGCCACGTAAAAAACAAAGTTTGATAAGCGGCTTCCAAAAAATAACTATAACAAACAGGCATGCTTTCGGTTTTGGAAATTTGACCTGCTGGAGCTTTGGACTAAAGCTAAAAGATTTTAGCAGATATTAATGGATTTTGCTATGGTGTGGACTATAGTTCATCAGGACATTGGTGGGCCAGCGTTAGGTTTCTCGTCTGCCATGCATAAGACCTGGGTTTAATTCCCATCCAATGCTCAAACCCAAGCCACTAGATACAGTGCCGGTCCCAAGCCCGGGTTAAATGGGTGGGTTGTGTCAGGAAGGGCAACCAGCGTAAAACCTGTGCCAAGTTTTGTGTGGATCGTATAGTCTGTTGAGGGGACCCTCGATGGGACTTTAGACGTACTATGGCAGTTCAGTGGATCCCATGGTAGTGCTATGGTGTGTACCACATTACTTTGGTCAATACCAACATCAGCAAATAATACCATGGTACCTATAATATGGTAAAATTTCCTATGGAGTAATAACTACCCTGCTACTCAATACATAATACATTTTTCTATTTTCAAATAGCTTTACTAGCATGTTCCAGAATTAACAACCTCTAAAATCTGAGCATTATTTACACAGATCAGCCTCATACATAAACCACATCTTAACTATTGAGCGCTACTGGCGCCATCTTAACTATTGAGAGTAAATATATACATAAAATTTGGAATTATATTATAACTACATTCAGAACTCTGTCTTAATGACTATTCCACTTTCAGACATTAGTGTAAACAGGCAAATAATTTTGCTTCAGTGGTAAATATGCAGTTAGAAACGCAGTTGCACAACCTTATGATGTGGTTTGAGGTGAGAGTTTGAAGCGCTAGTTGCTAAGCCATGCTATAAATCTCCCCTCGGTTTCTATTCTACTGGCATCATAGGCCTAATGCAAAACTTAACTTTAACAAAAGAAAATTTAATCTCAAATAAAAAAATAGAAATAAAAAAAGGGAGTGGTGGCTCAGGCAGCTATAGCTCTAGGTTGTTGCCTTGGGGATTTGAGGATCCAGGTTCAAACAACACTAGTGGCAGTTGCCACACCCCATACTACCAGAAGAAAAAAAGAAAAAGGGTGGTTTGTGTCAGGAAGGGTGTCCGGCAAAAAACCTGAGGAAAATTTTGTACGGATTGGATGGTCCGCTGTGGTCACCCCTTGACGGGAGCATCCGAAACAAAGCGAATTAAAAGTTTAGATTTACTGYGTTCAGTCCAAGTATTACAGAATCATAAGTGGTTTTTCCCATGACCTGGTTAGCTAGTTTACATAAAGTTAGCGAGACATTATGTCCCTGTGCACAGTTTAGACTACAACAACTGATCAACAAATCCAGTCAAATCTGATGAGAAAATGTTACCCACACAATTAATTATCAATTAGCTACTCAATAATGTGTTACTTTTTTAACTTGCACAAATATATATTGTACTGTGTCTTGTACGATCGACTTGCTGTCTCACTTTCAGGTCATATCAAGATACTGGGAATTGATCTCAAACTCGATCATTATCCCCATTTCAAGCACAGAAAACTAAAGGTCAACTCCAAAGCTTTGGAACCAATTCCATACACCCAAAAAATAAAAATCTGATTCGCACAAATGCAGCAAGATAAATAAATCAGTTCAGGGAACACCAATCAGAAATGGGCCTTTATTTATATTAATCAGGACAGTTCATTAATTAGTCTATGTACATAAAACAGAAATCTGCTGAAGGCAGTGTGTGTTAATTGTGTGTTTGTACAGATAGTTCGGTCATGGGCGTGTCACTGGCACATTCCTGACTGATTGTAACATCAGGTAGACTCATCATCTTTTGTGTCATACTGTAACGTAACGGTAAGTAGCGTCACCAACTTTTATGCAATCCCGTGTCGCGTGTCACAGACGCTCCTCACGGATGTAACAGTAGCTAAATCAGGTACGTCAGTCTGAGCTTTATTAAGCCTCAACACTTTATAGTAATATTAGCTGAACAAAATCCTCTAAATGCAGAAATCTTTCAAATATCTATTTATTTCACCTTTTATTTTTAATCTATTTAAACTGAGCACGACACACATCCTCCTACACTGTGTGTCCTCATACGGTGTAGTCAATACTGAGAGGGGGAGTGGGGGGGAGAAATCAATGAGGTAAACACTGAAAAGCTAATCCACAGTTCCCGATGACCTCTGACCAACATGAAAAAGTCCACGTACTCTACTAAAAGCCCACCGAGGAGAAAACGTCCACGCACAGTGATGTCAAAGGGCAACGGCAGAATTCTTTCCAACTTTTTTTTTTTATGTTTGGGTGTTGTGTATCCTACAGCAACCAAGGGACAAACACTAGCATCTTCACATTTAGCAATCAAGATCCACACAATAGAGCTAGTGTTTTTGGCCTTGATTTCAGCTGTGAGGGAAAAGAAAAGAGGAAAAACTGAGTGCAAGTCTGAAGATGAATCAGGAACCTCTAGATTCCGTCATCCACCACTGTTATCCCACACGGTTGTCAGTCTCTCAGTACTCATCAACATGGGGTTTAGTGTGAACATGCTCACATCTGTGGTTGAATTTTACGGGATGATGAGTAAACAACCTCAAATACTTCAGAAACGAGCCACGGTATTGCTCCATCTTTTACTCAAGGAAAACTTTGAGCCCATTTGAATAATTATATAAACTATACATGATACACCTGAAAAATCCAGTCCGCTTAGAAGGAAAATGTCAAAGCACCAAATTACATAGTCGAATTGTACCAATTGCAAGATAAAAAAAAAATACATAAATACAATGAGGAATATGGTTATTTAAAAATATTCAAATGCATTTTTTAAAAATCACAAAACACAACATACTAACACATATATATACACACATACATACACACATACATACATACACACACACATACATACACACATACATACACACACACATACATACACACACATACACACACAGTACAGACCAAAAGTTTGGACACACCTTCTCATTCAAAGAGGTTGAATTTGTATTATGGCAAGAAAAAAGCAGTAAGTAAAGAAAAACGAGTGGCCATCATTACTTTAAGTAATGAAGGTCAGTCCGAAAAATTTGGAAAACTTTGAAAGTGTCCCCAAGTGCAGTCACAAAAACCATCAAGCGCTACAAAGAAACTGGCTGACATGCGGACCGCCCCAGGAAAGGAAGACCAAGAGTCACCTCTGCTGCGGAGGATAAGTTCATCCGAGTCACCAGCCTCAGAAATCGGCGGTTAACAGCAGCTCAGATCAGAGAGCAGATCAATGCCACACAGAGTTCTAGCAGCAGACACATCTCTAGAACAACTGTTAAGAGGAGACTGTGTGAATCAGGCCTTCATGCTAGAATATCTGCTAGGAAACCACTGCTAAGGACAGGCAACAAGCAGAAGAGACGCGTTTGGACTAAAGAGCACAATAAAGAAAATTCTTTGAATGAGAAGGTGTGTCCAAACTTTTGGTCTTTACTGTGTTTATAAAACACAAATATATAAAAACTGAAATTCTGTTTGGCCAGTGGGTGTTTGCTAAAGTCACTGAATTAAAAGTAGGCAGCAAAAATGGGTACATTAGGCCAATCTCTTAGCTACTGAAACCCCTGTACAGCGACAGTACAATACAGAAGTAGGGGCTGCCTAAACATCGTTGACCACACACTTCTTTTGCAAGTAATTAATGGCAGCACGCAGACATTGGAATCTACATGTGGGCGGAGCTGCAGGTATGCTATTATAAAACGCATAAATTCTTTGATTAATTTACAAGATGAATGGTGAAAATATTATTGTGCAGTTTTTTCAGAAAAAAAAAATTACCTATACAATGGTAAGGATTTATTAATTAAATTGAAAATTTTAATATTAATTCATTCTTAATAACAACAACAGATATATAAATCCTTTTTTGTGCTACATGTTTTCCCAGCGCAATGACTGTTGGGAAATTTTTCATGTCCACTGTCGGCAAAGTGATTCGTTTGTTCCCTACACAGTTCACAGTTCCCCTTAGTTTCGCTCCTTGCGGTTTGGAATCACACTTAACATGGCTGAACACCCTGTGCGAGTATACTTCGCAGGGAACTTCAAGCTGATCGGAATGCAACCAAGGTAAAGTTTACCTCTGACTGTTAACACTGACCCTAGAGACTCCTTATAAAATGCTAAATACATGTCTCACATTTTTTTTATCTATTTATCAACAGAGTCCACTTGGTAAAGTGAAAACTATAAAAACTGTAACAATAGACCACGGTCATTAATATAAACCTGATTTGCCTCTTAGCCAGCAGGAAGGTCAGAGGTGCCATTATAGAAAATTAAAATCAACACCATCTGACCAATCAGAATCAAGAATTCATCAGTGCTGGGTACAGAAGAGATAAAGYCCCCACAGCCTGCAAGAAGCACAAGCGTTCATGTGCATCCAGTTGTATTATTATTACCCATTGCATCACTACCCACATCATCTATTTAGTAGTTCCAGATTATTTCAGCACTGTGAAAGAGAATGAAGATAATTTGTAACCGACATGACTTACTGACTTTAACCAGAAATGTATTTAATTAGTCAAAAAGAAGCAGTAAAAAAAAGTTAAAAGTTAAAATTTGTTTTTTCAGGCACACAATGTGTTAAAGTACTTTTGGTGTCCGAGGTTTATTTTTAGATAGTTTCTGAATGCTTTTCCTAAAGTTTATTTGTCAAACATAGGCTAAATTCATATTAAGTATAAATATGTGACTTAAACTAGTAGTACGTTAAGAGAATTATTGTTTGTTTAGCTTGAGCTAGACATGGTACGAGTGAACATCTGATGATTTAGACAGGGACTTTTCACAATCAGATTACTTGCCTCAAGGTGGTTTGAGGCAGGCGAGTGAGGTTTTTAATAGTTTTTACAGTTTTAACTTGGCTGATCTGGATACAAACTTGTATTAGACTGACACAAAACTAGAGTAACTTCCACACCAAACCAATTTAGTCATGTTGAGATCCCACCCGTTTTGTTGGGGCCCTCCCCATCAGACAACCACCAACCGGGGGGGCTAACATGTGCTACCTCGACAAATGTAAACGCCTCTTTTCAAACTGTCGCCAACACAGTGGTATAGTAAGCACACTTACAGAAAAGTGCTATCCACCTTTTCCACTTGCTTTTCCACAGATACCCATGATTGGCTAGCATTACTATAATTGATGCAAAAGTGCACGCATCATGTGTCAGTATGGAAAGCTCAATCAACATCATTCTTTTAGACTAAAATGTACCGATACACAGTTAAGCAAGGTGTCCAACACTAACAAATTACACACTAACCTAACTTGACTGCACAAAACACACTAAGTTTTCTCTACACGTCTCTGTGAGATGAACTAAATGCAACACTTAATACAACACGCTGGAGCTGCGCGGTTTAAACGGCTGCACTCTTTAATTGATTGTTTCATGGTTGATTCACTTAGTTGACATGATGGGTCAGTTTTCAATTGGGAATCGATTCAGCCYATTTTAAATTATTTACATAAAACCAAACATATTTAAATGATACGATACAAACTGCTTCCTTCTTACACAAATGCTCAAGTTTGTCAAGAGTTTTGCTCTTCTTCTGGTAAGTTTAGAGCTGGGTGGTGCAATATGACGATTGTTAGGAAACTAATACACACATTTTAAAATCTGTAATAAATATAGCTGTAGACAAATCAAACAATAAATGAAGTGAAAATCACAATTCTCATACATTTAATCCACAGTCTAGCTATGCTTCCTGACGCTACAACAAAAATGCATATTGCATGTTTGGTTCCCATTCATATAGGCTGTGGTTTGGAGACACCCTATAATTTGACTTGAGTCATACATATCCTGTTAAATCTACATGGATGTTATGAATGTACAGTTAAGAGTTGATTACATGGCACCTGGCTGATACAAGCATCAGCAACATGCTGCACTAACACCAAATTATCTCCATGTGGCCTACGTCGAATAACACGCACCAAGTTAATATTCATCAGCAACTGATACACTTGGATTAGTGAAGCGAATCTCAACTTCCTCGTTCATATCAGCTGGCATGCCGAGTTTGACATACCGCACATTGCGAGGGCGCAACTGCAGCATGTAAGTGTAACCGATCCGCCCGTGATTGAATCCATCAACAAAAGGAAGGCATGCCCACCATCGTTAACACTTGGTTCCAAGTATTTGGTATCTCAGACACGATCGAGTTATTCAGATGCTAATCTGCGCTTCCACTTCCTCAAACACGGCCATGTGCTTGCTCGTCTCAAGACATGAAAGGGAACCATGTTACTGCACATGCCCGAAATCGAGTTCGTCAAGAAACTACAAACTTCGCCCTGCTAGATACTTTCATGCTACATGTTACTGAATTTCAAAAGAACCTCTCAGTAACTGTCCTCGATTTATTTTTTATTATGTTTTAAATCTATCAGCATTTTGCATAGGAAATGCATACATTTGGGATGCAAATACCTTCCAGAAATGAAAGCAACACAAAGAACCATGATGTTCATTTTAAAGAGATGCGATAATAATCCAATCCTGTGTTCTGCAATCGATTATTGGAGCACACTATGATGTGATTCTGGTTTCATTTTCACCAAACAGGAAGCCTCCACCTGCAACATGCATGAAACTTTTTGGTAATTTGTATTTCAAAAAAATTAAACGTGCAAAGCATGTTCTCTTTACGATGCTTTGCAGAGCACCAAAAAGAACAGATGATTTTAGTCTGTTAAAATCATCTGAAATAGAAGACGTCAAATGATGAAGAACCTGAGCTGTGTTCTAAGAATGATTTAACTACTCTAGGAGTGCATGTGCAAACTCATGAGCAACTCCTTGCCATCAACTGACAATGAGCTATTATCACTTTGAGCTATTTTCATGTGGGGAAACTCAATAAAGCTGCAACTTCATTTTTAAAAAAAAAAAAGGAAAAAAAAGGGCTCAGTTCTGTGTGTAGGAGGCATGACAGATGAGGCATGATCACTTTTTGAGATGAGAACACTCTAGAAAAAAAGGGTGAGGTCATTTCCTGAAGGCTTATGACCGCAGCCTCAAAAAGTTGCTTCCATTTTGCTTGAAATATATACGACTTGTACCGTGTTCTACAGTGTGTTGGAAAAATCTCCATAGATAGGGGAAATTAACAGCTTTTAGCAAAAAACAAAACAAAAAACGAACAGTCATACTTGCACGGTTTTCAGATTTGACTTTTTAGAATGCAAGTGACTGTTGTGCACGAGGAAAAGATTCAGCACAAAGATAATGTAAAGGAATGCATTTGAAGTGAAGTTGCATGCATAATGCCTGTAAAATGTTAACACTGGTTCATCATGAGTTTAATAGAAATATAGTGAATGTTTGGTAAACAACGCTTAAGAATATATACGTCACCCCTGTACAGAGACTTTTGGGACACCCTGTACTAAAAATCCATAATGCAAAAAAACATGTGATGCATGCAAAAACGGCTGCATTTAAACATGCTCTGATGAACCGGTTTTTCACCTAGCCTTATTTTTTTTTTTTTTGCATCAACAAATGGGAAGCCTCCAGCCCGTCCTACAGGCCATGCATGCTTGATTCTATACTATCACCCTCTGAAATGTGCATCTAATGTACACATAGCATGATGCATTTTTACTATTTTAATTCCCATCAACCTTTTGTTCTCCCCTCAAATATTATATATATATGCATGTATTGTAAATGACTGTAATGCAATTATGAGCTATGCATGATAGAAGACTTGGATGAAACCAGGGGACACTCTGGAGCTGAACGACTTCATGAATTCGTAGGAGAATTAAAAAGAAATGCACGCACGTGCTATTCCAACATGCCAAACTCTTCGACGAGTTGCATTCGTGGCAGAAAGCGGGTTTCCCCCAGACTGCTGGAGATAAGAGCCCGCATTGATTTACACTGGTTTCGAGCATGCATTAAGAGCATTTGTGTCTTGCGAAGGTGTGATAACGAGTGTATTTTCGTGCACAATAACAGCAACAACAAAAAAAAGTCTGACTTGATCCTTCACTATTGTCCCATAGTTTTTTTTGTGTGTTCGTTCTCAGCTTGCTGATGAAAAAGAGGGGGAGAAAAAAAAAAGAAAGCACTGATGGGCAGGACAAAGAGAGAAGAGGCTCAATAAAAAAAAAAAAAGTGTCCCAATAAAAGAACCGAGAAGTCACAAAGTAACCAATTTCTTCAAACGTTCGATTTTYCAAATATTCGAATATTTACAAACAACCAAACCGAGCGCGTGAAAATAGAAGCAAAAAAAAGGAAGCGGCAAAAGCAAGAATGTAACAACAGATTTCATTTCAAACAAACAGGCAGCGACTGAAGCTCTCCTCCAGGCTTACCTTGCTCCGAACTTCAGCTGATAAACCGTATGCGGGTCCTTTGTTAAACTGAGCCATCTTTCTTGACTTTAATTTAACCTTGGTGTGCTGTGAATACTGCTCCAGAAGTTTTGCGATGATTTTGAGGAAGATCCTCAGCAGCACGTCGCCGCGTTCAGACAAGTAGGCTACGTGAGTTAGGGCTGGGTGGCGTGACTCTGCCTCCTACCCGCGCGAGAGAGCATGTAATATGGAAGGCCAATGAGTCCAAAACGTTTGGTTTGTTGATTCTTCTTCTCAAACACAGCTGATTTAACTAATCTGTTAATTACTAGGATCAGTGGGTGTGTTTAGGTGTTGCTGAATTACAAAATGTGCTGGTCACTGGCCCTCCAGGACTGGATTTGGACACCCCTGGATTACGAGAACATTTGAGCGATTCATTCTGATCAGCGTTTCCGAAAACGAGATCTTGGGAACGTGTACAGCATACTCAAACGTGAATCAAATCAAATGTGGAAGCTGGAAATGGAAGTTGAGAGCTGTTCAGACATGACGTCATCAGTGACGTCAGTCTCCTCCAAAAAATCTCAAAATTAAATCCTTAGCTCATAAAGGAGATATGGGACAAAGATATGTAGTACAGGCTGGTGATGTTTCCACATTGTCCATGATGTGGGTGTTTGTGCCTTGCAATGGATTGGATCTATTGTTTACCTTATTTTGTGTGACCCAAAAATCAGGCTGATTGCCATTTTAAAATTCCCTAAATGTTTGAGTGCATGTGCCTGTGGGTTTCAAAAGATTGATGTTCCCAACTTCCCCTTAAACCAATGACTGTTGGCATAAAGTTGGACGCTTGTAACCAACCACTGTTTCTCACAGTTGAAGAAATAAGAAAGGCGGTGTGATAAGCATTAACCAGAGAGGTACTGTAAAGTAGTTTAGTGGTTAGCACTGTGGCCTCACACCTCCAGGATTAAGGGTTTGATTCGCACAATCTGTGTGTGTTTCTGTGTGCATGGAGTTTGCATGTTTTCCCAGTGCGTGGTGGGTTTCCTCCGGGTACTCCGGTTTCCTCCCACAGTCCAAAGATCTGCAGGGCGAATGGCGAACTGCCATTTCCAAATTGCCTGTGTGTATGTGTGTGATTTGTCCAGGGTGTTCCATGCCTTGTGCCCCGAGTCCCCCGGGATAGGCTCCAGGCCTCTTGCAACCATGTACAGCATTAGCAGTGTAGAGAATGAATGAGTGAGTGAGTGATCTCACGCCTATGTAAACAGTGCACAGCTGGGTGTGTGACGCAGCATGACGCGCAAGCAGTCAAAAACGACAATAAAAATTTTCATTTTGGCCTCTCAATTTTGAAAGAAAAATTAATGATTTCAAAAAGTTAAACAGATTTTAACATTGCCTTGGCTATCTGCTTACAAAGATCATGTTGTGTTAAAACTGCATTAATCTGCCTAAAAATCTTCGCAGCTTAGTAAGATTTCCTTACGCAATGAACGTAAAATGATTACAATTCATCAATTTTATAATGGCTATATTGCTGTTATTATATAAGACTGTAGTGAAACACATAATCAATTTAGGATGTAATCACATACTAGTAAATCTCCTGCTCTGCAGTCTGAGTATGATTTTTTTTTTTTTTACTCTTTTGGGGGAACTTTTAAAAATTTGTCCTTGGGCAACATGCAAAAAATATTTTATTTCAAGAAAGAACGTAGTTTACTGTTCTGCTCAAAGAAACAGATGGGTGTGTAAACACGCATGCTATTCAAGAACCTTGGAGTTTGCTTAGTGAACATGAGTAGCTGTTCAACCAGTTCCTCAAGTTGGGCAATTTCTGTTGCTCTTTTGACTCGGGATAGTAGACGAATTTGTGGTCACATTTACGGCCTAGAACCGTCCTATTTTGTCTTAAATGAACAAGCGTATCAGGTAGCTAGCTACATGGTAGACATTTATTTAATTTCTTAGGAGTTTTACCATTAAAAAAAAAAAAATATATATATATATATATATATATGCTTCATCCAGCCTACTATTTTTGCCAATCCAGCTAATTAGAAATTATCTGTTGGGTGTGGAATTTACAAATGTAAAAGTGATAAATCTATAAATGGAATATTTTTACATTTTGAAAAATAATATGAAATGCATAGCAGTATATTGATAAGACTCACAAAAATCTGAGATTTTGCAAATCTTTAAATTTGACAGATAGTATATTTCATTAGGAATTTAAATGTGACCATCAGTTATATACCTTGCCACTTCATTTAAAATGGCATACATTTAAATCCTGTAATAATGACCTGATCAAGGTGTTCTGCAGATTTCTAATTATGTAATGGTACCATTATGATTTTAGCCACCGACTTGATTTGTATGGTGCGTGCGCTTTGGTAACGTAGTTCACCACGTGCATGGAACTGGACTTTATGTAGCCATTTTGACACTTTTGGGCTTCCATAAACTTTTGTAGATAATCTGCTGGGTGGATTTTGAGGTTTGGACATGATTGCTACCAATTACAAGTCAAATGGAAAAGCCATGCATATTTCGGGACATTTTGCTGAAGTTATGCATGCCAATAGTTATAATAGTTATCAATAGTGATAACATTTATGATTTGACAAATGCAATAGGAATGAATATATGAATGGTTAGTTCCAAATAGTTAAAACCAATTACATAACACCACACACACACACACACACACACACACACACACACACACACACACACACACACACACACAAATCAATACTAAATAAACGTGAAAATATTTTATGTTAGAGCTCATACTGTCGTCCATGTTTTCCACTGAAAACAAGAATGCATTAGCTAAATAAGCCCACACTCCCAAAACAAATATTGGCCACAGTGTGTTGATCATGATCACCAAATGCTAAATTTAGAGAGAGGTTGAGGTCATGATTTCAGAACATTTTCTTTTTCCAGGATATTCTGAACACAGCAAGTCTCGTCGCTTCTTTCCCTGTGCTTCCCGAGACCTTAGCACATCTATCAGGGGAAGTGTGGCTATAAACAGGAAACTGCCAGGAACAACCTTTAAAAAATTACACCAGTTGCAAAGTTCTGGACAACCTTAAATGAGCTGGAAGCTACATAAAGTATATTACATTATGTTTTACTAGATGTCAGCAAATTCTTCTTAAATCATTTTAAAATGAACCAAAATAAATAACTGTTCTGCAAAAACACATCATGAATCACAATTTTCGTTAAATTAAACCTAACCCGCCCAAGGCAAATGGGGAAATGGGATTAAAATATCCCAGCGAGACAAGGCATTGCCCAGTCTGGCAACATACATCATCCCTTTGCCTTTGCCTTTTTTTTTTTTTTAACACTTTGAACAGACTTGTGATTCGACTGTATGACTGCTTAAGCACTTTTGAATTGAATAAATGTGAATGCAAATACTGTTGTTGAAGTTTTGAACTTTGACCTGTAAGTGTCAGGTGAAATCTACTATCCCAAAATAATAGAGCTCCTATGTATTAGGTACAGTAGTAGCTTTTCATGACTGCTTTGTATACAAGCAGTGTTAAGGTAGTAAGAAAGGGGATTTTATGCTCATGTTATCAAAACAAACAAAAGGAGGAGATTGAATACAAAAGGTCACGGATCAGACACTCACTGGGGATCATTTCACTGCAGACAATAAACCTTTAGTGGTTTAGTGGAAGTAGTCTAAAAATGCATTTGAAAATGAATCTCTATTACTAAAGACTAAGCATAAATGAGGATTTCTCCGAAAGATTCTTTGAGGAAACCCGGGGAGAAAATTCAAGCTCCAATAACAACAGACCCAACCTGGGAATCAAACCCTCGACGTGCAAGGCCACAGTGCTAGACTATGCTACTGTGCCACCATTTTACGTTCCTAAAGAATAAATAAACAAAGTGCTACTGTGCTTGCAGTCAGAAGGTTACATACAGTTATACTCATCATAAACATGAATCCCATGGCAATACTGAGCTTACAATCTGTTTTTATTCCCATATTAATTCAGTGCACAATTTAATATTGGGGGGGATTTTTTGGTTTTCTGAAATCAACACAGGGTCATACAAGGTTTCCATACAAGGTCAAAAATAAAAGAAAAAAAGGATTGAAAAAAGAAAAAGATGAGTTCAAAGAACTAATTGAATGACCACAATTGCTATGACATTCACGTTCATGACGAGTTTATGTAACCTTTTGACTAACTAGAGGGTATTTTGAAGGCTTAGCAAGTTCCTTAAAAAAAAAACACAGCAGCTTCTCTAACCACATAATTGAACACACACACACACACACATACACGAACACACACATCTGTAAGCAGATATAGTGATGTACTGAGAATCCTGATATCAGTTTGTACAGTTAAACCCTGTAAATGTGTCATGTCACACTACCCTTGATGTGTATGTCGCCCAGACGTCCAGTAGAGGATGATTCTGTAGACAGTTCAGTGCTTTGCACTTTTTTCCTCCTATAGTGTTACGTGTCAGCATGTCAGCAGTAACTCCACACTGCTGATGGGCAGTTCAGGGTAGACAAGGTCACTCTGGTTCCTGTATCACTGGCCATTTCTTCATTATTTCTCATTGGCAGAAGGCAGACAGGACCTTCATTATTCTAGGATTTTTATGTTGTTTTCAAAAGAATATAGTATATACAGTACGACTACTACTAATAATAATATATAAGCTACTTTTCAATAAAATTCTAGATCATCTATCAGTTTCTGTAAGTGCTTCATCTTGGTAATGGTTATCTAGCTAAAGTCTATAACAAGGACCACTGGTTATAAGGTAGAGCACATCCCGGATAGAATGGCAGACAGTTGCAGGGCACCATGCACACACCCATTTATACCAAGGGCAAATCGGTCCAGTTCCCCTAATAGCAGATAACAGATAACACTATGCATCACTATGCTGCTCTAACCCAAACACAGTTACCTTGAAGCATGGGGAACCAGAAATAAACACTGATACACAGATAAACCTTTATAAAATAAGGAAATAGTGATATGGATGGGGAAGGCATCATTAAAATGAGATTAAAGGACCAAAGGTCATCCAGAGTCATGTAGGCTAGACAAGTTGTAGGTCTAAGCACAGAAAAAGGGGGGAAATGGGGTAAAGTTTAAATTTAAAGGAGGTAAAGAGTTTTATAGTGCATCTCATGGAGTGTGAATGACAAAACATAGTCCAGAATGATACCAATATTATAATCTGGGGGACAACAGGCAGGCCGGTCATCAATGTGCAGTGTTATCAGATGAATTGATTTTGGGAAAGTTATGGTTTACAGATCAGATTTTGATCTGTTTCAGATTTCGGAGGTGTTTAGCATTGAGATAGATCTGTGTAGTGGCTGCATAGCAGTGAAAATCAGTGCTAGACAAGTACAGTAGATAATGAATGGCAGAGGTCCCAGTATTGAGCCATGGGGAACACTGTGACTGACATTAGAGGTGGTAGAAGTGTGGCCAAAGAGGATAACTGTGTTCCGTCCATCAGTTAGGAGTGGATCTAGTCCTGAGCGATGAGTAGCATGTGCACACAGCCTGAATGCTATAAATGAGGGATGTTCAGGTAAAACCAGGACTTTTGATTGCGGAGAATAACACCATCCATCTATCACAGAAATTCTGTTTGTGGCTTTGTGYGTTTCTATATTCGCTCAGGTAGTTCCATCATAGGCGTGTCACAGGGATGTAACGGGCATTCCTCGCTTAATCTAACAGTAGGCAACAAATTATGTCGTACTGTATGCGTGTCACAGGCGTTCCACACTGAATGTAACAGTAGGCAGCATCATCTACGGCGAAAATGTTAATCCGCGGTGGGTGGTGGCCATTCACTCACTGGTAGCTCAGTGCTGGTCCCAAACCTGGATAAAATGGGAGGATTACGTCAGGAAGGGCATCTGGCATAAAACGGTGCCAAGGTTGTATGTGCGGCCTGGGTGGTCCGCTGTGGTGCCCCCTTGCCCGTAGCAGCCGAAAAACCAACAACAACAGGGTGGTTCATATGTAGTTCTGTCACAGGCAATTCACCTATTGTAACGATAGACAGCATCATCATCAGCTTTTCTGTCGTTCTGTGAGCTTGTCCATAGACTTTGTAACAGTCGGGAAAATGGATGCGTCAGGCTGAACTCATAGCTATGAGGATCTTCAGCGATGGCACATACGGTATGACAGGCGGAAGGAAGGGCTGTTGAAACATTGGCACACCGTGAGGAATGGCAGCGAGTAACTGGTGATTTACTGGGATAATTGCATTCATGTAATGATGTAGAGGAAACGGGTCCCTTGCTACACAAATGCACTTATCCCAGCAATTCACCAGTGCTTGGATACAATCTAATAAGATTTTTTTAGTATACCAGAGCCATGATCATACTGCATAACATTCTGAGCCTCTTCCACAGGTTGGTGAAAAATTGTCTGACGATTTTCAAGTATCAGACGTTCCACTCGTTGAATGTTCATGGGAATGTCTGCAGTGGGCCCCGGGTCACCTCGTCATTCACTGATGTACGGCCTTCTTTAAAATGTGTGCACCATTCAAATCTTTTAATCGCTTTTACATCTTCACTCACAATAAATTTCATCACATTCTCTACAGGCAATTTGGGAATGGAAATTAGCCTATTCTGCATGTCTTTGGACGGAAACCCACCAAGCCTGAGGAGAACATGCAAACACACACAGACGGGAATCAAACCCGGACCCTGGAGGTGCAAGGCAACAGAGCTAACCATTAAGCCACGAAACTGGAGTGCCTGAAGGAAACCTCAGTGGGTACAAGAAGGAAAGAACTCGGCACAGAGAGTGACCCGAGCTCTGGGTTGAACCAGGGAGCTCTGGATTTGTTTTTATTCTTACGAAGAAATTATCATTGGATTATGGAATTTCTTACAAGCAGCTAAATTTACATCCAGTGTTTAAGCTACAGTCTTATTAAAAGTGTGCTTTTAAGGAATTTCACTCACTCATCATCTATATTGCTTAATCCTGTATTCAGGGTCACGGGGGGCCTGGAGCCTATCCAGGGTACACACTGGAGAGGGTGCCAATCCATTGCAGGGCGCACACACATACACACTCACTCACACACTCATTCACACACTACGAGCAATGTGGGAATGCCAATTAACCTAACCTACATATCTTTGGATTGTGGGAGGAAACCGAAGTACCCAGAGGAAACCCACCAAGCACGGGGAGAACATGCGAACTCCATACACACAGAGACGGGACTCGAATCTGGCCGGTAATCAAACCCGGACCCTGGAGGTGCAAGGCGACTGTGCTAACCTCTTCACCACCGTGATGCCCTTTTAAAGGAATCTAGTGTTTTAAATAATTGATTGGACATATATAAAGAGAATGATTGGCCAGTAATGACCACCTTTGGGGGGAAAAAAAAAAAGGTAGACTAGTATCTTTTTCCCCTGACTGATGCCATATGCTTGTGCTCCTCTGGTGTTCACGGCCATCCYCCCCAAAGCCATCGGTCATTTCACTGGAAAAGACGGATACAGCAATATGAGGATCGGTTGTCCAATAGTGCTGTGTCAGCAGATATGCAAACGGAGCTCCACACCGGGCATTTGGCAGCAGAGCGGTACTGCGGCAGCACATGGGACAAGTGATGCTTTTCACCCAGCTGCACATCTAAAACCAGGAAATAGACCTTTTTCCTTTAGAGCACAAGGCATGATGTAGCACCAGTGAGGAATTTACTGCATGCTGTACTGGGAACAGCGGTGTGTATGGATTGTCGTTTTCCTCTATCCTTTGATGGACACCTCTCTCTCTCTCTCTCTCTCTCTCTCTGTCTTTCTGCAGGATGAGGTGGCTATGGAGCCTCTGAGCATCCCTGTGGTGTTGGTTACTCTCTGCAGTTTCCTTGTCTCTCAGTGGATCTTTCATGTCGCATGTCCATGGCTGTCCGAGCGCCTCGTTCCTGCTTTCCTCACGCTCACACACATGCAGAGGACAGAGTGGAACTCTAGGTCAATTTTCTTCTATTAGTATGTCTTTTCTTTGTATGTCTCCTGTAGAAATGTCAACCCACGTCTATGTATGTATGTAGAGCAGTATCATTTGATGTTTATGCACAAATTATTTCTCTATTTTATGTTAAGTTATTAACTGCAAGCTCTGTATACGCCAAACAGGGTCGTCTCCACAGTCCATGCTTTGGTTGTGGGACTATTTTGTCTCTACATATTACTTTTTGATGACGCTATCAAGAAAGACCCTGTTTGGTAAGTCTCCGATTGTGATCTAATTTATGTTTGAAATTGTACGTTCAGTACATTCAGAATTGTGCCCTGATGTTCTTGTCTTTTCGTAAAAGGGGAGATCCAACACTGGTCAAACTGAATGTGGGCGTCACCACAGGCTACCTCATCTCAGGTGGGGACCTTTACTTAACCTTTATTCAACTCTTAAATTCATAGCACAGATCAGTCACAGGGGCTTTTATTGGTATAACGGTGGCTTGATATTCAGGTTGCATTCTTTTGTGTACATAAGAGAGTTGTGCATTGTGAGCATATATAGTGCATGAAGAACTCATCACAGGTCAGAGGTGTAGCTGTATGATGGATTTGAGGTTTAAAACCCTGAAATATGTTATGACAATATATTCACCAGAGGCGGCACGTGGTTTAGTGGTTAGCACTGTCGCCTTGTACCGCCAGGATCCGGGTTCGATCCCCGGCCAGTCTCTGTGTGCATGGAGTTTGCATGTTCTCCCCGTGCTTGGTGGGTTTCCTCCGGGTACTCCGGTTTCCTCCCACAGTCCAAAGACATGTAGGTTAGGCTAATTGACATTCCCAAATTGTAGTGTGTGAATGAGTGAGTGTATGTACGATTGGCACCCTGTCTAGGGTGTACCCTGCCATGTTCCCTGAGTCTCTTGGGATAGGCTCCAGGCTCCCCATGACCCTGAATACAGGATTAAGCGGTATAGATGATGAGTGAGTGATGAATATGTTCACCAGGTTAGCACTGCCAGCTTACAGTATATCACAGTTGATTATGTAACTATGGAGGAATATTGCCCATAACTCAACATTAATATTTACATCACGTCATTATTGAGAACATGTTGTTTAGGTTGTTTAGGTTGTTTAAACAGGATTAACTGAGCATGCTTTTTTGTAATGTTTCTATCTGAAAGATAGAACTACCTACCTAGCACAACTACCTACTACTAACTACCTAGCTACTCTAAATGCATGGGTAGTGTTCAAGTCAAACCGGGACTTGTGAGACATTTTCCATGAATGAAGGTGTAAAACCAGTTGACATTTACAGAAGACATCAAGGCTCAGTCTAGTGATGAGACATTTAGCTGCAGTAAAACACTTGAATGGTGCAAACATTTTAAAACCTGCTTCTCTCTAAGCCATTTCGGCATTTTTGGGCTATTAAAAGAGTTCCTGGGAGGCCAGACTTGAAGCATGCAATCTGATCAGACGTACTGAGAAAACTTTCTACAGTACCTTGATAGTATCGAAGCACTATTGAAACTTTGGGATGAGTGTATTAATGTGGCAGGGGATTATATAGAGAAAGAAATGAGTTGTTACTCTCATAACAGTGACTCAACATTTTAAATGCTTAAAAGTAACAAAAAGCCCTGACTATGCCACTGTACTGTATATTGCATACACTTTGAAGAAAACTGCTCTTCGAAGGCCTCTTTCTATACTGTATATAGTTTAAAGTTGTTGAACCTCTTGAGATTGCTTGAGCCGTCTGCTATTTGATTGCTAAGTCAGAARAAAAAGAATGTTCATGCAGCTGCTTTCAGTTAAGGTGGCCAAAAATGCAGTAACTTTTAGCTGCAATGCCAGAAATTGTCCATTGAAGTAATAACAAAAATTCGGGTAAAATGGAAAGTAAGTGGACTTTAGTTGGTATCAACTCCTAGCTTTGTAGACGACTTACTTAATATAAAAATAATTAATAGTTATACTGTATTTATGGGCTCCTCCTTCTACAGAGCAAATCATGGCTAATATTCCATTCATGCACAGGTAAAGAAAAATACAGTGTGTTTGAGGACAAAAATGTATTGTTAACCAAAATAAGAAACAAAACTAACAGAACGAACAAGCTAGTATTAGGTTAAATCTTACAAACTTTAGGGGGGGCTCTCTCAGTTTGCTCCTCTGAGTTTCTTTAGCAAGCTAGGAAAGGAAAGAAAAGGAAATATTAAGGAAATACATAAATAGTCTATTTTATTTTTTACCCTTTTCGTGAATGGAGTATTAGCCATGATTTGCTCTGTGGAGGAGGAGCCCATAAATATAACCATTAATAAAGTCAGTCTTCTATGAAGCTAGATGTTGTTACTAACTAAAGTCCACTGACTTCGCATTTTACCCACATTTTGTTATTTGGTCCTTATTGACCCTTCTTGTTGAGTATGGTTTGACAGGCTGTTTTTGAATATGCTGCAATGTTTGCATGAAAATACCACCGTGTAGAATGTTTCATTTCGCAAACTTGAAATATTCATGTTGATGACATACTGAATGCTGTGTAAATGGCTTTCGGGTGGTGTTTAGTATGASCAGTATGCTCAGTATGTCAATGTGTTACATCCACCCTGATTCCGTCTCCCTTTTCACTCAACAAACCCCCTACATTCCTACCGTACATTCCTTTTGTGGTCAGTGCTTCTTGCTCTTGCTATGAGAGTTATTTTGTTCACCTGTTTGTTAGTTATTCATTGTAAGTTTGTAAAATTCTTCAGGGTGCTGTAAGAAATTGAATCAGTGCTGTTCCTGGTTTTGAGCCAGATCTCTTTCTTTGTTTTTTTTGTGTCTGCCTGAGCTTTCACCCTCTTTAATTATTCCTAGTTTATATTTTCCTAACACTGTACATGCCACATGTTGTTGTTGGCCTTTCGGCTGCTCCCGGCAAGGAGTCGCCACAGCGGATCATCCGGTCCGCTCATACAAGCTTGGCACAAATTTTATGCTGGACGCCCTTTACTGATGCAACCCCCCCCCCCCATTTTAACTGGGCGTGGGACCGGCACAGCATCCAGTGGCTGGGAATCGAACCCGGGCCTTTCGCCTGGCAGCCAAAACACCTACCACTGAGCCACCAGTGAAGACGTTTTAGTTCCTGGTAATAATTTTTGTACTGTATAAGTCAGGCTTTAGATAGAATCGGCTCCCCACCATGCCAAGAATTCACTCACTCACTCATCATCTATACCAGTTTATCCTGTATACAGAGTTGCTGGGGACTGTGGGAGGAAACAAGAGTACTCGGAGGAAACCCATCAAGCGTAATGCACACAGACACCCTAGAGGTGCAAGGCGACAATGCTGACCACTATGCCACATGCCGCCTTGTCAACAATTCTTGATTTCTTTTAAACAGTGATTTTGGAATGATTTGGAAGCTTTAAATGAAATGACTTTCAATTACTGTAATTATTTAAGTAGGTAATTTGATGCACAATCTGTTTAAATACGCAAGATAGTTTGTACCTGCATGTAGGTGCATGGGCTGCTGCTGTCTCTGCCATGACAAGTTTGAACGATTTGGTAAAGAGGTTCTTTATATGGCAATCAGAAGTAAACACATGATAATGTTGTCATATTGTTTAATTTTAAATGGAGATTACACACTGTGCTCTTTTCCTTTTCAGATCTGCTGCTTATGGTCTTCTTCTGGGATCTCATAGGAGAGAAGTATTTTGTCGTACACCACCTTGCTGCTCTTTATGCCTATTATTATGTACTGGTGAGTTTGTAGATTTGACAAATTGAAGATGCTGACAACAAAATGCCATATTTCTTTCTACCTTTATCATAGTGTCAGCGACCTGACATAAAGCGTCTTACATGAAATTACCAGACTCCATGTACAGTAATGTTTTCTTGTTGGGACTATTCATATAAATCAGAAATTTAGAAAAAAAAATAGAGTATAATAAATAGAGCATAAGGAATCAGTAATACAAGAATGACAACTCTTAAAAGACAAAAATAAACTAGGATACACCATTAGATCCAACATAAAAAAAAATTAAATAAAAAGTAAGAGAAAAATAAATAAATGCTTGGTGCATAAATAGAAATGGCAGGCATGCTGTAAATATTTTTCTATGTGTATCTAATATATATTGAGGGAACAATTTTATCCTCCAGACAATATACTACCTGGCAAAAATCACCACTCATGAGCTTTAACATGAATAATTACTGCAGTTCTTAATGCTTCTGCTGTCAACAATTGTTTTAACCGTAGATATCATCAGTATAAGATTTTTACAAAACGTTATTGCAACTATGGATTAAAATAAATATTATAATGTTGCATAAAGTAGTGGGAACAATGAAAACCATATTAGTGTTCTTCCTACTTTAAATTCGCATTGCTCACATTTTTATTATGGTTTATTAATACAACAATTGAGTAATGCAAATATTTAGTAAATGTTACTATTATAAAAAAAACTTATGATTGTGAATATTCATTAAAATGTTATGAATATTCTAGGTTTTAGGTTTTCTTACACTATGAAAAAACTGTACTGTATTTCTTTTGTTGAAGCAATATAAATAAATATATCCACAAAAGGTCATACAATTAATAATAATAATAATAATAATAATAATAATAATAATAATAATAATAATCCTTGCAACTTAGTTTAGTTTAGCTTCATTTTCCTTAATAGCTGTATTACCTAAAACGTTTTCAACTTTTACGTTTTTTAAATTAATTAATTAAATTTAATTCTCTCAGGCTACCTGATCGGGGTAACCAGGGATTTATTTTCTGAGTAATGAAACTCTTTCGTGGCTAGGATTCCCTTAAGACTGACTCAGGAGTGTTAATGTTCCACATCAGTGCTTTCCTTAATGACTGTGAAAAAAATATGTTGTCCATGTCCACTGACAAAAAAACAAGATAAAGTCTTTTGCTTTAGTTTGCAAAAAATATCAAATATTTAAAAATTTTAAATAATCTATCACATGTTAAACACTAATTGTTTTATTATTTAGTTAGATTAATAAAAAATATGAACTGGCTAAAATATTCTAAACAACAAACAAAGTAAAACACAGATGAGTATATTTAATATAAAGAGGTTACCCTTTAATGTATATTAATAAAATAATTGTCATTTTAATTTTTTCAATAATTTTTTTAATTCTTATGCCAGATTTTTATTTATTATAAAAATAAGGAGGATAACCATAAAGTCCTTCTTTGATTATGTACAACCGTATCTTCAGAAATGCCACTGTCAATGAATACAGTACATTACAATCACCAATTACCAGGGTTATTTATTTATTTATTTATTTATTTATTTATCATGGAGGAGGGACTTTGCAAAGTTAATGGATGATTTACTGGTAAAAATATATGTTTGAAATCAGGAAATATTTTATGCTCGCCTTGTGTTATTTTTAATTAGCTTTATTTATATTTAGGTTGTACTGTATTTACTTTTACATTTGCACACATTATATACTGTATATAAAATACCTTCTTTATATTAGACATAATGTTTTTACTACTGATAATTTTTTCCCAAAGTTGTCAGCATGAAAAATAAAATTGGGTTGCATTTTTGTTTGTAGTTTATTAAATCGGCTATATATATATATATATATATCATGTGTTAAACAAAAGTTATTTTGTTATTTTGTCAGATGAATAAATAAATATCTGACGAAAGAATTTGAAAAAATTTGTTTAAAATTCACATATTGAATTTCTGAATCATACTGTATCTACCATAGTATTTAAAACTATTTTTAATATAAAAAAATATTTGGAACCCATGGCCATCACATTTGAATTTTATACAGCTGAACCTTAAAATAGATTTTACATTATGGAGAACACTTTTACAGGGCATTCTTATTCAGTGCTAGTGTATGACAACTGTGTGTGTGTGTGTGTGTGTGTGTGTGTGTGTGTGTGTGTGTGTGTGTGTGTGTGTGTGTGTGTTTTAGAGTCAGGGAATATTGCCCTATTTTGCCAATTTCCGTCTGCTTGCTGAATTCTCCACCCCCTTTGTGAACCAGAGGTGAGTTTAATCAGTTATATAGAGTTTTGTATGTTTTTTCCATGTCTGCATGTCTTCCTCCCAAATATGAATACAGTAGGTGTGTGCTTGTGTTCCACTATTGATGTATTCCCACCTTACAACCAGTGTTCCCAGGATCTACCCCTGATCCACATCAAACCAAAACAGGATAAAGCGGTTGGTTACGAAAGATATGGAGACTGTGAAGGGCATGGTAAAATTTGGAGTGTTTCTGTTGGAGTTTGTGCCAATTCATTATGTAGCACATTTATGAGCTTGGGCACTGATGTTCTATATAGCCACAGCATTGTCCAAGATGTCTTGGTATGCTGAGGCATTATGATTGCCCTTCAATGACCAATAAGAGATAAGGGGCCTGACTGAAACACCTGAATTCAATAATTAACAGATTGTATTTCATATGCACAGAAAAAAAAAATTCTTTATGGCAACTTTGCAGAGGCTGATTGACACACAAAGTATCTAAATAATGGAGGAAACAATGACGCATCTTGTGATTTGAGATTGCATAAAAAAACTAGTGTTTACTCTGCATTACACTAACCACTTTAATTTGGAGACACAACTCCAAGAAGCCACAATATAAGGACGTGACATTTTCTTTAAAATTACTCTACTGTATGTATACAGTATGTGTGCAAACATACTGGATGTTCATATGAGGACCATTAGGGGAATTTTTTCCAATCTTCTTCCTGTTGAAAGACATGAATTCCTTCCATTCACACTTTAGTTATCAGGTAATAAAGAGAATAAAGAGAAACGACAAGGAGAAATTGCAATGTAAACAGAAGTAGAATCATGTCTTATGAGGTTAAACCATTTTGGTACTGGACCAGTGATCAATGGATAAAGCACAGATAATGAAGTTTTTTATTATATTAAGCTAACTTTCTGAAAATGTTATTAATTCTCATCAAAAAACATGCAAGCAAATATTCAATATTTGCACTTGCCTAGACATATGTCATCTCTGACTGCTCATTATAATATAATTGTGAAATAAATATGACCATCATCCTTTTTTTCAGGTGGTTTCTTCAGGTTCTGGGATTCCACAAGCTTTCCAACCCCAGCCTTGTGAATGGAGTGGCCATGGCGTCTTTCTTCTTCCTGGTGAGGATTGCAGTCATCCCAGTCTACTACAGCCAAATGTACAGTGTGTACGGCACCCAGGCCTTCTACAGACTTACACTTGGGGCTCGAAGTGCCTGGATTCTCTGCAGCCTCTGCCTTGATGTCATGAACATCATGTGGATGCGCAAGATCCTTCGGGGCTGCCTGAAAATTTTACGCTCCAGCAGATCCCAAAAACCAGAGATGCTGTTGACGAACCCAAAGATCGACTGAGACTGAGAAAGCCATGTCTATTGACTATTGGTGTTTCATCCTAATAAACAAATGCTGTGATTAGAAATATTATGCCTTCAGGATTATGAGGGAGCATGCGAGACAATACAGGGTGTTAATACACAGGCCTACAGTACATACAAAGCAAACAGAAAGCACACTGTAGGTGAACAGTTACTGACTGGAGCCTATGTGTTGACATGAACAAATTGTCAGTCCTTCCTTCTCTAACCATCAGTGGAAATAAACGGCAAGACCTTACATTTCTAATATATTTCTTTTACAAATCACTTTTCCGTGTTTGGTCAAAACTTCCAGCTTCTTCTCTTATCACCATGTTTAGCCTAACCGTTTTTGGTGGCCTCCGTAGTAAAGATAGTTATCGAATATTAACTAAACACTTGTGTAATCTTAGCTAAATCAAACATGTTTATAATTCTAGAGAGTGTCAGTTAATACGTCGTGACATTTTTATTACRAAACCAAAAAGACTTTTGCTATATTCTTGAATGATCTGACGTAACCATGTGGAACCCATTTTYTCTTCATTGATAAAGTAACAGGCTGAGAACCGGAGCTCCTACGTACCATGGTCGTGCAAACAGTGAATAAATACTGTACAATGGTCACCATTGGCCTCCACAGTCCCTAGAGCTTCCTAGAGGGAATGGACTGAGATCAACATTTCAAGAGATGGTGTACAGTCAGTAACTGATATATTTAAAGAAACCTACACTTTATGGCTGATATGAACTATAATCCTAAAGAGCCAATTAGAGTAGGTGCAAGTTTGGTGTACCTGATAAACCGCAAGTCCCTGACAGCGCCTACTCCGACTGTTTTAATATGTACTCCAAATCAACACTTCACAGAAGGACTGAGGACTAAAATCTGGACAATCAAACTGACAATGCTAAGCTGCTATGAAGCCGAACCAAATTTGCCTTTATTTTATCGGATGCAATAAAGTCAGCACAACATCAGCACAGTCTAACACAAAGGAACTAACATTTCTAATATGACTTACAGTATGCCTGGAGCAAAATAGATGCCATGATTGATCCATTATACATCCTATAAGGGACCATGCATGTCTATTAAAGGAAAAAAGAAATATTAATTATGGATTCTTTGGATAAATGTGTGTATTCAAGCCCATATGAAATTGGTTTAATCTAGAATATCTTGATTGATAGTATTTAATGAGTTCTTTTTTAATTTTAATTTTTATTTATTTTTTATTAGAAAGCTGCCTATGTGCCACTTCTAACCACAGCTTTTAATGTGCAACTATAAATAATTGACTAAATTGGGTTGATTGACTTTGTGTTTGTTTAATGACATCTATGTGGCAATATTCAGTGTAAAAAAAAAATACACTCACGAGCTGCTGAAAGTCACCTTGACAATTCTGTAAAGAAATTCGTAAACTATGTATGTATGTATGTATGTATGTATGTATGTATGTATGTATGTATGTATGTATGTATGTATGTATTGCTCATTTTCCCATTGTTTATAAAGTTGCTGACCCACACATGGCAGGCATTCTTAAATCCCCAAATCCAACAGACATTATTAATAAATTCTCCAAGGCCTTTGTGTCCTCTAATCCAGAAACTCTCAATATATGAGGTATTTAAGTGTTTTCAAGCTGTAGGATAACATAAATAACACAGATTTTTTTTTTTTTTTTGCTGTAGTTTAGATAAGCAGCTGCAGCTTGTGGAATTCTCTTGTGCTGTAAAGTGAGAGCCGACTTGCAGTGCACAAACAACAGACAGATTGATGTGCATATTGAGAAGAGATAATCAGATAATTATTACTGTATATCTTCAGTTGTAAATACCCGTGCTGCATCCCAAAGTGCATACTACAATACTTAGTCAATTATTGGTACACCATTGGTGTCACTACTACAATACTACATGAATTCTCATTATAAATCAAGTATTGATTTGCACTTGCAGCCAGAGAGATTAACATTTTAAA
This sequence comes from Clarias batrachus, assembly GCA_003987875.1. Classification (NCBI taxonomy): domain Eukaryota; kingdom Metazoa; phylum Chordata; class Actinopteri; order Siluriformes; family Clariidae; genus Clarias; species Clarias batrachus. The sequence goes on along the minus strand of QMIH01000687.1, from coordinate 264,560 downwards.
TACTAATGTTTAAAACAACAACAAACTTATGTCGCTTTGTTGCAACAGGGTTGCGGGGGGCCTCTAGCCTATCCTACGAGCACAAGGTGGGGAACACCCTGAATGGGGTGCAAATCCATTGCAGGGCACACACACACACACACACACACACACACACACACACACACACATTTTGGATGCAGGAATCGTATCCGGATGATGTGATTGTGCTTGTGCTAACCACTAGCTCCAATATGGAAAGGCATTACATTTAAATGTAAATGTTTCTTTCATATGTCTTTAGGTTTCTTGTCAATAACATATATCTCTGCACTGAACATATTAATTAAACAAAAGAAAAAACAGAAAAGAAAAAAAAGCTTAGCACGTGATCAAATAAAAGACTACTATAGTGAAGTTCTGCTCTCTGGGATTATAACCCTGGTGTGTAATCATTGTGCTGTTCTTCTTCCAGACAGCAGGTGGCGATAGTGTCATGTGCACTTCACGATCGAACCTAGTGAAGAAGCAGATTCACGCTGTATGCTGGGTAAAGCACAAGTTTCGACATTGAAATGAGTATAGAGATGCTTTTATATGTATTAAAATAATAATAAAACGTATTAGAATATAAATCTGACACAGGGATCAGTGTTAAAATCAGGTAAGTGTTATTGTATTGTTATTACTATTTTAAATTAATGTGAAAGTCGGAGTCATTGCATTGATTTAGTCATTGTAAAGAATTATGGTGTGGATAACGGCAAGGACTTCTGTGTGTGTGTGTGTGTGTGTGTGTGTGTGTAAAAGGAAATGAAAAGCATTCATCAGCACTTATTTCATTCAGGGCAATATGTATCCATAATTCTGTTTAGGAGTAATATCTGTATCTCCTTTCCCCTCCCACTGGAAGGTCAATTGACAAGCTACACAAAATTAAAGTCATTCAAATCCCACATTTATTTCCGTGCCCTCTTGTTGCCATGGTAACCGTTGTAGCTGGCAGGAAAGGGGTTTTGAAATCAGTGGAGATGGCTATATATATACTGTATGTATACCAAAATAAATAAATGATCTGCGTTCCGGTTTTATTAAATGTTGTGTTGCTTGCGCTCATTGCGGCTGCAGTCTCCCCAGTCACTGCTGTGCAGGTGTGAATGTGTTACTTTAGTTCATTTGTAACTGCGGTGCGAGCAAAAATGGATGCCACACTTTTCATGATTCGCACAAAAGAAGAGCAGTATACTGTGATTCGTTTTTAGTGGTCTGAGGGTGTACCTGGTGCTGCTATTTAGTGAAGACGGGATGGAGAAAGCGTTTTTCAAGTTCAAGGAGTCGGACGCCCTTCCGCGTCTACGGCTGATGACAATGCACATCCGTACACTTCTGCCCACTCTGTCGTTTCACTCTGTTCTTTCATGTTGCAATTCATGTAACACCACACTGACATCAATATTGATTTTTTAAATGCATTTTTAATAAAGTATGTTTTCATTTGAGGTAGCAAAATGTTGCAGTTCCTCTATGATCCTACAGGGGGTGCACCATCTAAACTACAGTATTCTCACATTGGCAGGCAACACAGCATCCTGTGTGGTAGGATACATTTTTTTGCAAAAGATGCATAGAAATGTAACAAAATCTAAAATAATAATAATAAAAAAAAGCTTAACATCGGATCGGGATATTTATAAAAACGTGCAATTACAATACAGATTGTATCGCAACCGGGTGACTGATTTTGTTCCATTGGACTTTCACCTGTTTAGTTTCAGCTCAGGCTAAAACATTTTAATAAGAGAATACAAAAGCTTGTTGACAGCTTGTTCATGTATTTGTGCTCAAAAAAGTGAATTCAAATAAACCCTACAAGAGTGCAGACAATTTTTGACTTCCAATGAATATATTGTATATCTTTGGCTTTAGTTTGATGTTGCAGGTGATGGGTATTATGACATATAGTGCTGTACAGTGATGGTGACTAATGTTAACAATGTTCACTCTCTGACAGAGACAATGTCCAGTCCTTTTGGCACGGTCAAAGCGGAGGCTGCTGTGATGTCCAGTGAGGGCAGAGCTTCTCCTCTGGGCTGCCCCGTGCACCAGCAACCTAAAAGCGTTGATTGTAAATAATAAATTCTATGCAATTAATTTGTCAGATTTTTGCAATCTTTGAAAAAAATACAATTGACCATTATTGATGAGATTACTGGTATACTGTAGATGTGATTCATTTAATGTACTTTAGTACAGCCAGTATTGTGATATTCAGCTTTACTTTAGCCACTAGGACTGTTTTTTAACTCCTCAGTGTCCTATCATCCATTTTCATAGTTAAATCATCACAAATCATTTAAGTAACATTTGGGAGAAATATTGCAGCTATAACTATAAATTTTTGCTCAATTATTTGTGCTTTTGTGTCTCTGTGTTTAGCTGCACCACCGTCGGAGTGCCCCATGCACCGTGCATCTGCTACAGAGCAACCCAAGAGTGCACCAGATGTGCCGGCACATCAGGACCGAGCCTATGAGTTTGTGCAGTGTCCTGTGACTGGAGCTAAAGGAAGCAAACATCCAGAATCCGACATCGACCCTACCAACATGGTGCGATCATTATTCATACAGAAAGCTATTACTGAAAATGAACGAACGATAAACTCAAGTGGCTAAGTGGTGTATAATTTGTAGATTAGTATAGTAAACTGTAAAGATAAAACAAGATGAGAGTAGAAAGCTGACTGTACTCTCAGGTGTAGCTATTGTATGACTTTGTTATTTTCTTCTTGATGTCAGATGCCTCCGCCCAACCAGCAGCCTTCTCCTGGCCAGCCCTTTCCTCTGTCTGTGATGCGAGAAGAGTCACACATCCCTCGCTCAGGATCCGAGCAGAACTGGGTTTATCCGTCTGAGCAGATGTTCTGGAACGCCATGCTGAGAAAAGGGTGAGTGAGTTTTATCACCTGCGATGCTTTTTCAGTACAGTGTGCATGCTGGCTCTTAAAAATCTATCCATCTATCATCCACCTGTCTGTCTTTCCATCTGTCTCTCTATTTATGCATCCATCCATCCATCCATATATAGAAATGCAGGACCGGTGTGGTTGGTTGTGGAAGTTTTATTAATGGCAATGCGGTTTATCTGGTATTTAATACTTTTACCTGAACTGTGTCCACCAGATGGCGCTGGAAGGACCAAGACATCGCTCAGAAAGACATGAAGAACATTATTTCGATTCACAACCAGAACAACGAGCAGGCGTGGAAGGAGATCCTGAGATGGGAAGCTCTCCATTYAAAGTGCGCCAAGTGAACACTGTAGATTTTTAGAATGATGTGATGATTGGGTGTTGATCAGTTGGGACTTTTGTGTGTCATGTGCAGGGAGTGCCCATGCGGACCTGCTCTTAAAAAGTTTGGAGGCAAAGCAAAAGAATTTACCCCAAGAGCTCGCATTCGTCACTGGATGGGGTGAGTTTCGATTCCAGTATGCATAAATAAATACATTAAAATCCTGGACATGCCAGATTGTAATCTGTTAAGTTTAATCAAATGACAGAGCTGTAACATGATTTCTAAAATAATAAACACTTGATGTGATTAATTAAAATATCTATACATTTCTAATGATCTTATTTCTCAGATTGACACTCATGGAGCAGACTAATAGATTTGAAATCACCCTAGAAGTTAGGCTTATTCACAAGGGACCTACATGGCTTTTTAAAGATTTTACCTTGCAGTCAAAGCCTTAACTACTGAAGAGCAATGTCTATAAAATTAATACAGAAATCTCTCTTGCTTAGACATGAGCTGCCGTTTGACAGACACGACTGGATTGTGGATCGTTGTGGGAAAGAGGTGCGGTATGTCATCGAYTACTATGATGGAGGTCTTGGGGGTCATCACACCATCTTAGATGTTCGTCCAGCGTTCGATTCTTTACAAGCTGTGTGGGATCGCATGAAGGTGGCGTGGTGGAGATGGACCTCGTCGTGACCCTGTGCTGCTACACTGGAATATAGGAGATTGATAGTCATAAATATTTATTGGCGATGATTTGGGTTTGTTTAGGAAACAGACTGCATAGTTGCAATGCGCACACACACAAACACACACACACAAATAAATGTTCACGTTCTCTATTAATAATGATTATTATGATGGGCTGTAAATATCAGACAAGGGAAAAAAAAATGAAATCTGACCAAATGTAATCTTATCTCACAGTTAAAGTTGCTATCTGTAAGAATATAATTCTATTACATCATACACCGATCAGCCATAACATTATGATAATATTAAGTAGGTCCCACTTTTGCCACCATAAAAGCATTGCACTGTGTTCTGACACCTTTATATCACAACTAGCATTAATCCTTTCAACAATTTGATCTAGTGTTTCTATTGGATTGGACTACACCAGCTAGCCTTTACATAGACTCCCCATGTGCGTCAGTGAGTCTTGGCCACCCATGACCTTGACACCAGTTTACCGGTTTTCCTTTCTCGGATCATTTTTGGTATGTCCTGACCATTGCAGACCAGGAATACCCCACTAGAGCTGCAGTTTTGGATTTGCTCTGACCAAGTTGTTTAACAATTACAATTTCGCCTTTCTTACAGTTCCAGTATCCCGTTTTAAAGTGGGTGGGATATACTGTATTAGGCAGCAAGTGAACCTTTTTTTTTTCCTGAAGCTGATGTGTTGGAAGCATAAAAAAAATTGCCAAGCATAAGGATTTGAGTGACTGAGTGTGATTGGGCTAGATTTTGATAGCTAAAGGACTGGGTCAAAGGAATGGCAACACTGCAGCCCTCATGGGGTGTTCCCAGTCTGCAGTGGTCAGGATATACCAAAAGTGATCCAAGAAAGGTGGCCAAAACTCACTGATGCACGTGGTGGGCATGTGTAGTCCAATCCAATAGAAGCACTACTGTATATGAAATCAATGAAAATGTTAATGCTGGTTCTTATAGAAAGGTGTCAGAACACAGTGCATTACTGTTTTTGTGGCAAATGTTGACCTACTCAATACGAGGCAGGTGGTCATCATGTAATGATGGTGTTTGATGTAGTAGAATTTTAACACAGGACAAGAGCTGTCGAGGGTTAAGCAGATCACAAAACCTCATGATCACTTTTTGCAGTTTTTTTTTTTTCTGAAATCAGAGATTAAATGCACTGGTTAAACAAAAATCAAATGTGTCTTTCTTTTTGAATAAGTAGGAAAAGCCTAGTGTCCTTCATTAACCTTCATCCTAGACATTTATCCAGAGTTGAAGCTAACTTCAACTTCCGTACTGATGTGTAAAGTTCTGTAATAAACTGCCAGATGATTTTCCCCCAACTATAAGGAGGTCACCGTATGTTTAATAAATAATATACACCTACAGGTTTCATGAAATGATAAATCTATGATATCAAAATGGCTTTGATTCTGATTGTCTATGCAGCCTTTTCACAATGCGTGTAGGATTATATATTTTTATGTTCATTGTTGCTTATACATAATTTGAGTGCCATACATTTAAAATTTTTAAAAAGGTCTCGTCTCTGGACCGGAACTGAGTTTTCAGAGTCAGTGTTTCAACACGGACTCATCCTGTCTCCGTTCAACCAAATATGTCGACTTGTTTTTTTAACCCAACCGTATTGAGTAAGGTCCCGCCTCTTCGGCTAGGATTGGCTTGCTTTTACGATTACCAAACTGTAATTTTATTTAATATTAGTTTTTTATTATACAAAATGTGTAATCTGATAAAAATGAATGTAGGATTATATAAAATAAAAGTAAAAAGAATTATTCGAATTAAGAATGTAATAAGGTCTGTAGTTGCTCTGGTAACAGAAACATGAACTTCCAATCAGCGCTCGTGTTGAAGACGTTGTAGCCAATCACAGGTAAGGAGGCGGGATGAATAGGAATACAGGTGTGGGGAGATAACGCTATAGCAGCTAAAGCAGTAAACTTTAGTCTATAATTTTGCTCTCGTGATGCGAGGATGTCGGAAGAAGCGCTGGATGAAATGTCGGTTCTGTCTGCAATTTTTTGTGAAAAAGACGAATTTGAGTTGATTGAGGAATCAGGTGAGGATTGTCTTAAGATACATATGTTTTCTGTGTAATTTAATGCAGGAGAAATCATACAGTGACACGTTGTTACAGGAAAATAATCAGTGACCGAGTGGTGTGAGGAAGAAGAGCTCCTTGGTGCAAAGTGTTTTTCTGTCTCCTTTCATACCATAGCATAAAAATAATAAAAAAAGATTATTTTCAGAACATCTGCAAAGCAGGTCACTTCCTGTTATAAATTCTGTTAAATGTCTCTACACTAGAGACGCGAATCACTAGGGATCACCTGATACAATATTATCACGATACACAGGTGAGGCCCCATTTGTTCCAATTCTACACCAATTTTGAATGCACCACCTGCAGGATCATAAAGGAACTACACCTAAAATGTATGAATTCCTCTTCTATACCTGCTATCCTGTACAGGGTCTCAGGATCCCAGGAAACTTTGGGTATAAGGCAGGGTACACTCAGGACAGTGCGCACACACAAACACACTACGGTCAATTTGGGAACGTCCACAATGTCTTTGCATTGTGGAAGGAAACCGGAGAACCTGGAGGAAACTCAACAAACACAGGGAGAACATGCACATAGACCCAAAGAGGGAATCAGACCCTCGACTATGGAGATGCAAAGCCACGGTGCTAACTATTATTCCAATGTTCCACCCACCTGAAATGCAAACGTATAGAAAAAATGTAAATGATTAGATACATAGATAAAAAAGACAAAAAGCATCTATCTATCTATCTATCTATCTATCTATCTATCTATCTATCTATCTATCTATCTCCATTTACACATGTCTATATAGAACTGTATATGCCTATACAGTTCATGTGATTTATCATACAAAGCCCTGTGCAACTATTATATTTCATTAGAATGAGCATATCAGTATAGACCCATTGTCAGAGCATCTGCTATAGAAAAATAATCAACACATCTTGGATAATCAAATAAATACTGTGGAATTAATACAATAACCCTTATTATACATCAATACTGTCATGTGAGATATTTCCAGTCTTTTCTAATGTTCTGTGAATGTGCTCTTTAAACAGCTCAGACAGGACTTGTGTACCGCATCCGCACCGTGATAGATACAGACAGAAAGACAAAAACTCTGGACCTGACCTTCCATCTGCCTCCGCTATACCCACAAACTACTCCTGATATCAGCGTCACCTCCAGCCATTTCTCGCGGTATCACTGCCAAGAACTGAAGAGAGCGATGCTCAGTAAAGCTTGCACGCTTCCGCCCGAGCCTATGGTCCACCATCTCGTGACATGGCTTYAACACAATTTCACCGACCTGGTTACAACACCAAACAGCCCAGGAGACTCCTCTAGTACAGCAGGTGGTGAAGCAGAGGACACCTGGATGGCGTTGCTGCATTTAGATCATATGCGGTCTAAAGCTAAATATATCAAACTGATTGAAAAGTGGACTTCAGAGCTGGGTTTGACGGGGAGGCTGTTTGTCGGCAGGCCGATTTTGATTTTACTGCAAGGAGCGAAGGAAAGCATTAAGGTAAAAGGGAGAGACTATTGCTTCTGGACTAAGATTTGATTTGTAACATTTTAGATAAGACAGATTTGCTTCTTAAGTTATTTTACAAATGCTACAGCAAACCTAATACAACCTCCTTCTGTAAATATCTCAAACTTTATCATGCATGAACTGGATTAGGACACAGTAAAACTTACTGAAATCTATAAACAAGAACATATCACTGCACCTGAAGCCTGTGGCGTTTTGTGGGTGGCCATCTTGGATAACCAGAGTCACTTTTGTACACAGCACAATTGGGCAATTTTCGAATAATGTTAAATATGAGGGACACTTAAAGTCAAACTGGGACTCTGATGTTGCAGAATAACAGACCCCCCCCCCTACATACAGTGCCCTCCATAATTATTGGCACCCCTGGTTAAAATGTGTTCTTTAGCTTCTAAAAAAAATCAGTTTTGTTCTAAATAACATAGGACCACAATGGAAAAAAAGAGGAAATTCCAACCTTTAATTCAAGTGCATTTATTCAGTGGGCAAAAAATCCCACATGAAGTAATCATTCTTTTACCTCAAATCATGCGTGCCACAATTATTTGCACCCCTGATGTTTAATACTTTGTACAATCCCCTTTTGCCAACAAAACAGCACCTAATCTTCTCCTATAATGTTTCACAAGATTAGAGAACACAGAAAGAGGGATCTTCAACCATTCCACTTTGCACTATGTCTCTAAATCATCCAGTGACCTGACTCCTCTCCTTTGCAGTCTCCTCTTCAGCTCACTCCACAGGTTTTCAATGGGTTTGCGGTCTGGGGACTGAGATGGTCATGGGAGGAGCTTGATTGTGTGTGTGTGGTGAACCATTTCTGTGTAGATGTGGCCACATGTTTTGGTTCATTATCTTGCTGAAAGACCCAGTGACGACCCATTTTCAGCTTTCGGGCAGAGGCCACCAGATTTTGCGTTAAAATGTCCTGGTATTTCAAAGCATTCATGATGCCATGCACCATAACAAGGTTCCCAGGGCCTCTGGAAGAGAAACAGCCCCACAGCATCACAGATCCTCCCCCATACTTCACAGTGGGCATGAGGTGCTTTTCTGCATACTCCTCTTTTGTGTTCCACTTAGAGTGTTTGTTGCCAAAAAGCTCTATCTTGGTCTCATCTGACCAAAGAACACGGTCCCAGTTGAAGCCCCAGAACCGCTTAGCAAACTCCAAATATTTGCGTTTATGATTGTGACTGAGAAAAGTTTTTTTCCTTACCTATGTATGGCATATAGATAGCGGCTGATGGTGGTTTTGGAGACTTTGTGACCCCAAGGTGCTATCATTTGTTGCAGTTCTTTAACAGTGAGCTTTGGAATTTTTTTTATTTCTCTTACCATCCTCTTCACTGTGCGTGGAGGCAAAATAAACTTGCGTCCTCATCCAGGCTTGTTTACTATTGTTCCAGTTTTTTAAAAACTTCTTAATGATTCCTCTCACAGTAGATATGGGCAGGTGCAGACGGGTGGCTATTTTCTTGTACCCATTGCCTGACTTGTGAAGGTCGACACAGATCTGCCTTACTTGAATGGTGTGTTCCTTTGTCTTTCCTATGTTGAAGAGTGGATAAGAGAAATGGCCTCTGTGCCACGTCATATTTATACCCCAGGGAAGCAGGAAGTGATAAATTACTAATTAAATGTTCCTAGATACTCTGATCAACTTTGTAAACTACTGTGGAAATGACAGAAATACTTGAATTACATTTATTTTCTAGGAATTGTTAGGGGTGCCAATAATTGTGGAACAGGTTATTTTATGAAAAATAATTATTTGTTAGTCAGGGATTTTTATTTCCCCTTAAAATTCACTTTATATTCACGTTATATTTTTCTACAATTTTCAGTGTGACAATATGCTTCTGCAATAAAAACTGAATTTATTTTAAGGCTTTGAACACATCTTAACCAGGGTTGCCAATAATTATGGAGGGCACTGTAATCTCCTGCTACACTAATGCACTTATCCTAGTGTTTCACTAGTGCTTGGATACTATTAAGGTAAAACGTTAATAGTAAAAGAGCCAGGACTGGACTGGTTGATTCACGTCTGAAACGTTGGCCTCCCAGGAACTCCTTTATATGGCTTGGAGCGAGGTCAGGACTGTACAGGGATGTGGCGAGTAGCATTCCTGTAATGTGCAAGTGGAAGTGGTGAATTATTGTGTGTACAGTTCCCAGCGTCTCTTCCGTACGTTGGCAACAAGTTATCTGTCTTTTTTTTTTCATTACATTTACTGAATGTTCACTTTAACAGCTGCAGTGTGCTCCATTTTACACCTTCATTTACGAGACATTTTATCACAAGTCATAAATCCAAACTTCCCCTCATATTTTACTATAATTATTTTTAAGTTTATTTCAAAATAAGAAAACATGAGACCAAACGTCTTAGTTGAGTGATCACATCGTCTTTCTTTTTCCTGAGGTGCGCTTTGAAATCGTTTTATTTTCTTTCTTGAGTCCAATTTCCAAGTATGTCTACTATATTCATTTCCTTCAGCTTAGTAAAATATATAATTGAATGCCAACTCTAAATCCTTCCCTCAAGGAATATATCCACCTTCAGAGGACGGTGAAAGTTGACGTCGACTCGTCAGGCAAGCGGTGCAAAGAGAAGATGATGAGGGTTTTATGTGAAGGGCCCCTTACAGAGGATTTTAAAAGGTAAGAGCTGCCAGTTTTCCACTTAAACATTTCAAAATCCCTTTACTCTTTTTTTTTTTTTTTTTTGCATCAGCCTGTCATTTAATGTGTCTTTGTCTCGCTCTTAACTTTCCTCCTCTTAACCCATTTCCTTTCATTTCAGAATATCAACGTTTGAGGTTAAAGAAGACTTGTCTTTAGAAGACCTCAGAAGGGAGTTTGATTTAGTCGGATCGATGAAGCTTTACCAAGAATTTGTAGCCTCGTTACAATAAAGGTCTGAATTCTTGGCTGTTTTTTTTTTTCTTCTTTTTTTTCCTTTTCCTTTCTTTAGAATCTGCTTTTATACCAAATTTACAAGAAGTGAAGTCCTTCTGGAGACCTCGAGCAGGGATTAAACGCATTGGGATTACGATGTACACAAATTCTGTGGCTTACTATAAGGCCACTCCGGCTTCAATCAATTCAGGTTGGGCACTGCCAGTGGCAGAGCAGGTAGCATTGGTGTCTCACAGCCCCAGGGTCCCCTGAGCTTGGGTTATTGGGGATGTTTACATGGTTCCTCATGTATCTCTAATAATCCAAATAATATGCCACTTTGAATAAATATTTGTATCATGGCAACAGTTCTGCAATGGATCGTCACCCTGTCCAGGGTGTACTGCAAACCTTGTCCAATAGGTAAATATTAGCCATGCAAACACTTGATTTGATCGTCCTCCTCTTGTTAAAATCATGCACTGTGTCTCTGGCTAAGGAAGGGGCACTGGCTGGTTCCCCATTTCATACATAGTAAAGGCTCTAATTAGTCATAGATGAGACTGAATCCTGGTAAACCAATCATAATTTAAAAGATGGGATTTTTAGGAGAAGATTTTTAGGAACCCAACATAACCTCAAAATAGGAGAACAATACATCCTATATATCCAGCAGAGCCACTTAAAAAGTTGTATTCAGATTAAATGCTTAGAGCATGCAACTGCACATGAGTTCAGTGTCTAAGTAGACCTTCAAGTTGGAATCGATAATAGGAACGATCTCAATCAGTATCTATTTTCTTTTGAAGTGGATACAGCATTGGGCCAATAATCAGAAAGTTGTAAGTTTAAATCCCTGAACCATGGATGGATCTTGATCAAGATCTTTAATCCTCAGTAGTGTCTTGTCTCAAAGGTAAGTCACCAAATTTACTAAAGTAAATGTATCTACTTGGGTTTCCTCTGGTTTCCTGCCATCTAAATATCATCTCATCCTGGATATATTCTCAACTTGTGTAATTTATCCCCAGGATAGACTCCAGACCATGACCCTGATCAGGATAAAGCAGTTACTAATAATGAATTGGTGAGAGTTAGTCATAAAAAGTAAAGAAAATACCTTATAAATAAAAACTCCATACTGTCATGTATAAAGATTTCTCTAAAAAAAAAAAAAAAAACACCAAATTACTTTTTATATCTTCTGATGGTCCTGTTGTGCTGGATCCATCTATCCACATTTTGATATTTTAAAATACAGACAGCTGTTTGTGCTTTAATTTAGGGTTTATGTCAAATTCCAGTTTTCATCATGATTAATGGTGCTTAATGAAAATCACCTAATTGCTCTTTAACATCATCTTTCCCAAACAATAAGTTCACCTTACTTGCCCCTTTTCCCCGGAGGTGTTCTTCCAAAACATTAAAGCTTAAATGTCACCTACATAGTGGCATTTACTTAATATATAAAATCGCCTGTAGATCCAGTGTGAGACCACGTCAGGGCTGTGAGGTGATAGACACACAAAACCGTTTAAAAAGTTTAGCTGGACCCAGGTTAAATGAGCAAAGGGGTTCAATGAGCTAGGAAATGTATTGGCTAAATGACATTTGAGCTCGACAGATATTGGACTCTTAATTGCGAGCCACTGTTGGAGCATTGATATAAACCAGACATTTGTTTAACCACAGACGCTGTAGAAGTCAGTAAAAGTCTGCTTAGATTAATTCATTAGCCCACAGAGACTCTGGAACTTCATGAAGACATCGAACAGCTCCATTTAAAGTCTGTGGAAAGTTCCCAATCCTCCCAATAATGGCTGATTTCTGGTAGTTATTACTGTGAAAAATCATTTTATTTATGGTCCAAGCACACCATTGTTTTTAGTTGTTTTATCATGTGCAGTGTCAATCCAAGCCAAATCAACCAAAAACAAAAAATCTTAGATAGTTAGATAAGTTGTAGGATATAGGCTTATGATATGGATTGATGCTACATCTAAATAAAACTCGACTTGGAATGCATACTTAGAAATTTGTGAAGCTCTCCTCAACAATTGACATCAAAGCATCATGGCAAATCACAGTATTAGCATTTTGCTACAACCAAGGTCTGCTGAAGGGTGTCAAACCTGGAAGCACTTGGGCTACAGMAGCTGAAAACTACACCAGGTGCCACACCTGTCAGCTGAGAAGGGGAAACTGAGGCTACAATTCACATGGACTCACCAAGATTGGAAAATAGAAGATTGGAAATTGGATTGCCTGGTTGACTGGTGAGTCTCGATTTTAGCCGCGATGTTGGAGTAAACAACATGAAAGCATGGATCCATCCTTCCTTGTATCAATGGTGTAGGCTGCTGCTGGTGGGGTAAATGTGTGGGGGATATTTTCATTGGCACACTTTGGGACCCGTAACATCAATCAAGCATCATTTCAATGCCATGGACTACTTCAGTATTGTTGCTCCGTCACTTTATGACCAACGGATAACCCGCCATATCAGAAACCTAAAATCATCTCAAACTGGTTTCTTGAAAATTGACAATGAGGTCACTGGACTCAAATATCCACCAGATCTCAATCCAGAACAGAACAGATGGCTCACACCTTGAATGTGCAGCCGACAAATCTGCAGCAACTGCGTACAGATTTTCACTCTGGAAATTCTTAACGCTGACTATACAGTTTTGGGGAAGTAAATATATTTCACTCATTACAATTAGCCGGCTAGATTGTCGCTGAACATATAGGTATTGCATTCTTTCCCCCCCCCTCATCTTGTAGTCAAACACGACCTAATCATGAGATGCACATTATACACAACTTATGCCAGTTTGTTTGGCCTTTGGTATTCCTAGAGAGGTGTAGCCTTGCATCTATGGAGTTGGCAGGTATGAATCTCTCCTCCGGTCTGTTTCAGTGGAGTTTGCATGTTCTGCTTCTCCTGGTGTCCTCCAACATTCCTCCAAAGACGTTCATTGTAGGCTGACTGAGGTTTCCTAATTGACCGTAGTGTAAGATTGGGTGTGAGTGTGTGTACTTTTTCCCTGCAATGTGTAGGCACTCCATTCAAGGTATCCCCTGCATTGTTCCCTGGAATAGCCTCCAAGCCCCTAATGACCCTACACGGAGTAAGCGGAGAGATAGGAGATAGATGGAGTGATAGTGCCAGACAAGAAATGAGTTTCAGCCAATTCTAGTCCACTTTTACTTCATTTCTCGAGGCTGTACAGATTCTCAATTTTCTTTTGTCTTGTGCTATATACAGTCTAAAAGCATTTTGTTTAGTTTTGTAACAAGTGCCTACCTGAATCCACGGGTGCTCAGGTTAATATATACCAGAGATCTTAGAGCTGCTTGTTGGAATTCTCTCATTCGTCTTAAATTGCCCATCACTAAAACCAATTGGTTCAATGATAGTGTGGGTGTCTCATCCGGATTCTTCGAGTTTTATTAAATGTTTTCAGCACATGGCTTATTTTGCCTACTCTCTGGGGAGGATGGGGAGAAACAGGCAAGTTGTGTTCGCAGTGTGCAGAGTTTTGAGAGGCGCAAGATGTAATTTCAGAAACCAGCAATCTCGTCTGGTCATTGAGCTATCCGATTTCCAGATAGTGAGCCGGCACGCTCATTCTTCATCAGAGCAGCGAGACAGACCGGCTTTTTAGCATGCAAGCACACACTCGAGGATAATGTAGTGAGTGAACACAGCCCTTTTTAATTAAGCTGGAGTGCCGAGGACGGTTTTAGGTGAGAGATAGACATGTTAATGAAGTTAACTGAGAACTGAGATATCGCGGGTTGAGCTTTGTGGAGACAACTTGGAGAGGCTCAGCAGATGGTGTGAGGGAAAGCTGCGCTTTAATTTGGGATTTAATTTGTGATGAAGTCTGGGCTTTGGTCGATAGGAACGAATTCGGGCAGGTTTGATTGTTTGGGTTAATGGGAGAAACAGCCTTATCTCTGTCCAGCGAATGTTGTTTTGCTTCAAGACATTCAGCCTTGCTTTCATGGGAGTGTTGTCATTTTAAAATGATTCACATACAGTTTTTAAGACACATACAGTACATCCTAACTATATTTAATAGCATTTATAGTGGATAACTATAATTAGGATGCCTTTTCTAGGAGTTTGCTGACCTCTATACACTGGAGATTTATTACTTTTAACATTAAAAGAATATGACAGGCTCTGATTTATGGGTAACTAAACATTTTTCATTTTAATCTTAGGAATAAAAAGATTACAGAAAATAGATTAGACACAATGAGACATGCTTTAAAACTAAATACTGAAGACCGCAATGAAATAGTGAAATAATTAACATATTGATCCTTTTTGTCAGTAATCACTGTGGGTCTCATGCAAAAAAATAAATATATTAAGGACTGAAATAACATTTCAAATAAGTATTCAAATGTTATACGGTTGGATAATCCCTCACTAATATTTCTAAGGCTTTTTTTAACAGTGGTATAAATACTATTACTATTAAAAGATTACTTGAATAAGAACCCAGCTCAATTTTCCCTTTAAAATTTAAAAGGTAATTATGGGGTATATAACGCGGACCACATTGAACACATTTTGGAAAACGTCACATGGCATTTTCCATGACAGTTTTAGTGTTAAACGCCATATGCGACATACAGTATGTCACAGCAATATTTTCTTAATTTGTTTTAAATCGATTTGTTCAGGAAATGCAGTCAGAACCGGTTTAAAATCAAATGTATCCAGGCGCATCATCATTTTGGAAATGATGTACACAAATTCACAGATTTTGTCATACGACTCCAACAGGTCATTCATTAGCTGCAGCATTTTGACTTCAAGGATAAAGCTGATTAAGAAACCTCTGGCACCATGGGTTTTTATGTGCTACGTTGAATTCTGCATGGAATTCTATATTTCTATTTGAACTCACACCTTATTAATCACACTCACACTCACTGAATACTGGATGAATGTGCCACGTAGACAGCGCGTGTGTGTAGTAGATCGAACTGTGTGTGCTGCTAGAGGACAGTATAGGGCGCTGTTGTGCTGTGGAAAAACTCTTCTCCTCGCAGCTTGCCTTCGTACCGAATTTCGGTCTCTAGGTATGCATCACAGCTATATGCATGGACTTACAGTTTGCCATGGTGGCAGACAACACCAGTCAAAATTTTGGACAATTTACATTTACAGTAACATATACATTTCACAGCTGTAAGGACATTGGAATAAATGTTTATGGCAATTCATATGACATGTGACAATAGTAATAGCCTAATATAAATTGATTTCATTTGATAATCAAACAAATATTTAAAAACTATTAAAAACAACCTACAAGCCTTTTTATTTTTGTTATGAAATTAAGAGAAGCCCCGAGGCCTATTTGGAAAATAGAAAAAAAGAAAAGCTTGTTGAGAAGATTGTGTAGAAGAGCTTCATTAAGGAGTAATGTTAACAAATTAAACTTTTAATCAGAAGGGAAAAMATCACTTTGCATCATTTTGTATGTGTTAATTCATTATTCATATTATTCATTATTAAAGTACAAATAAGGGAAATCGCTGTAGGAACAGGGGTGTCCAGTCTTTGTAATGTAGGCCTATTATTTGTGGCAATTTCTCTAATTAAGTCGGGTCTCAGTAAACATCTCACATACTGTACGTCTAAAAATTAGTACGTCTAAAAATTAAATTAAATAATTAAAAAGAAATGCGCCTTAGCATTAGTCTTCTATTGTGATTTCAAGTTAAAATGAATTTAATTCTTGAACTGTTTCAAAAATATATACTATACTATACTATACTATACTATACTATACTATACTATACTATACTATACTATATATACACCTCTTACAGGTTCAGGTTGAAGCTGAAAATGTCTAAGATCATTCAGAGTGAAAGCAGCAGATTCTCTGAGCGACTAATTTGATAGAAGAAAGCGATTCAATCTTAAAGAATGCAACTTTAACTCGAGCCAAAAGGGTGGCAGATCAATATTACATCATCACTTTGCTTCACCCACTGCAGTAAAACTATGGATTTTCTAAAACAGGACTAGTATGGGTTTGCAGCAGGTTTCCAGGGTCACCAGCTCATATAGTTTACTCTGGTTGTACTATGATACACTTTGATTCTTCATGGTGATTATTGTTATTGAACAATAAGCCATGATATTACAATGATATTGATATGGTTATGTGATTAGTGTAGGATACACCATTATCCTGTAGTACCCTAGAGACTGTGTTGCATTATGGTAACTATGGTTATTTGTGAATGTCTGATTACACATGTAGACTGAACCTGATTTAGGAATTCAGTAAATGGCATTTGAAGTTTTTATTGGTCTATATTTATTTTTGATGAAAAACAAACAAACAAACAAAAAAAACTCTCAATACTGAAGAGAAACCCACGGATATGTTGAAATCTTTACATCAATTCAGACAGGAATACATGTCCTTTTACAGTAGGGAAAACACAGAAACTCCACAAACCCTGGGACGCCCTTAAAAAAATAATGACTTTTCCTCACCTCATGTAAAATTGATCCAGTATGAATAGCGTTTAATAGGGTTTTACTTTATGGTTGCTATATTGCTGATCATGGCATCGCCTTGCTTTTATTCTGGTATAAATGTTAAAGGTCCCATATTTCATTATTTCTTAACACAGGTGTCAGAGCTACCCCAAAGTGTGTGTATGTGTGTGTGTGTGTGTGTGTGTAAATACTGCAGCTGAAATACCCCTCACATAATATAATTGTTTCTCCCTCTGTTTCACTCCTCCCCCAAATGCACCATTTTTTGGAGGGGTCTACGTAAATGAGCTAGTGCTGAGCCACGCCCACCAGTGAACAGCAATGCTGAGCAACAAGCAACAAGCTAGGGGAGGGGATCTGCTTATATGAGGTCAAATTAAGGGAAAAAAAAACTTGTATTTAAGTATTTATTATAATTGCCCAATTTACACAATARCGTGCTGTTATCTTGTAGGAGTGTTGAAAAGATACAAAAAGAAATGAAAGCAAGAAAGACTGTGACAGAAATGTATCATGTTGGTGTAGAATAAAATAGCCCAGTCCTCAGCAAAAGAAAACCTTTGCACATGCCGTTGATATATTGAACTCGGGCTTTATATCTGAATCTCGATCCCCCTTTTTTCTCCTTTCACTCATTGTCACTGTGTGTGTCGTGCTGCTTATGCACTTCAACGCCACCCCTGCGGTGAAGTGAGTGGATTTCTCCGTGGTGTGACATGCCGTGCTGCAGAGAGTTCCAGCTGAGCCTCAACTGAGCTTCCCCCCATGACTCCAACTGAGAAGATACCTTCCGATGCAGAGAGCCAATCTAATTCCCTCAAATCTCCTCATATCCCGGCAGGTGATCCGGGTGCATCCTGATCGGGCCTCTTTCAAGTGTGATGAATGAAGTGGGTCGAGATTAGACAATTTCCACATTGGAAAAATGAATGTCTCGGTATCAGAAGCCTGGCGTATTTCCAGGTCCAGTTACAGAGAACACTTTTCTTGCCAATTAGTCTTTTTTTTTTTTTTCATGGCGCAAAGTACTAGAACTTTGAGCACCACAAAACTGGAAACAGTACAACCATCAATCATTCTTTCACCCCATGCTCACCAACAGGACTTGATAGTATTGGGAGTAGTACTGTTCATAGCTGATTGATTAATTGTAAATAAATATGAAATAAAATAAATAGGGTATAGAACACAACTGGCCATAGTGTGATAGGGAAATAATAATCAAAAAGGTTGTGTGATTTTTCATTGGTTGTTCTTATAGACCTCTGACTGTTACACTGGAGCAGTGACACTGGAGTTTCCTTCCATAAATGTTAACTACACAAATCCTTATTATCCATGCCATGATTATACTTTGCTACATATCAACAATATTTGTCCATTTATGAATTCATCCCTCTCAATAGGCTACTATAAAAATATCAAATTCCATCATCAATAAAAGTATAAGACTTGATTAAATAGTGTATTTTAAACAAAGGCACAATGCAATTTCAATCACTTTGTCAGTGTTGAGGAAGAGCATCACGTGCACCATAAGTGCAGTCATCTCTCAAGTTGGAAAATGAAGTGAGATCTTGACCATCATGTTTGCCTGGATGCAGCTTGAAGCATTTCTTGTTTCCATATTTGCAGTGGAATTACAGCCATTCATTTGAATAGTAACTCAAGCAAAAAAAAAAAAAAAAAACATCTTTGGACTGTAGGCACGACCATGGCAAGGTTACACGCTTTGAGACTCCTACATCATGAAGTAGCCGAGGATCTGCTGGAGAGTGCAGATGGTCGGGTCACTGTGGTGCCTGTGGCTTTCTCATTGTCCTTTCTCCTGGGTGATTATTGCCAGGTCGAAGCCAATGAATGCCAATGATGAAGGCCAGGTTGTTGAGTCAATGGTGGTGCAATTTGCTGTGATCTAATTTTACCTTTAGCGTCCTTTGGGGATGTTGTTTTACAGGCAATGTGAGTCAGCTTCTCCATTCCTCCATTCCTCATGTCCATTTTCATTATTATGTTTCATGCTTGTGAGTGTAACATAGTTTTTTTTTTTTGCTAGATCATGAAAGTTAAATTTAAACTGGCATGCATCCGTCAACAGCTTGTTTTTATAGAGGTGTGTGCTTCCAGCCTGTCGAATGGACAATGATCCTCCATGGCCTCATCTGCATGTACCGATTAGCCAGAATGTCCAGATATTGAAGGACTAGTGCATCTCTGTGGTCCCTTCGTCTCTCAACAACACATCATTAATTCCAGATGGGACAACAAAGCTTGCCAAATCAATGTCCTCCTGAACTAAGGTTTGCCAGATCTACATGATTTGCGGAGGATGCTGCGAACGGATTCCTTCTGCCACATGCAAACTGGCCAATAGTTGCTGTTGGCATCAAGTAAACAAACAACTAATCCAAGTTGTTGGGTGTCAGTGCCAGACATTGGTACGGCATTTTTTTTTTTGCGCCGGGGGATGGGCAATGTCATTGTCAGGTTCACAGAAAAACCTGGAAAATCCGATGCTGGTCGTGACTGACTCATTCTACCAGAAAACGAGAGTGAAAACATATTTGCCGATGCCCTTGAAGATGATGATGATGATGTGTGCTGCCTAATTGCTGGGAAGAGGATAATTGGGCCACCTGCCAGTTTAAATGCACTTTCTTGTATGTGTCACCTCAGCTCTTTGAGATGCTCAAATACACCCGCTGCTATCCGAGTGCTGAAACTGCCTGAGAGGTTTAAACTGGATAAGTTTAGAACTTGATTTGGATCACACCATTCAAACAAACATGATGCAAAACTATGCATGTTGTGTACAATCCTGCTATTATCTGCACGCACAGATGTCCATATGACGGCATTGTTACTGGGAAGAATGGCGTTATTCTCTGAGAGACTTTCATCTAAAGTCATATATCGCATTACTGTCACACCATGGGCTTAAACATAAACACAGCATACAGCATTGGCTTATTAAAAAATAATATATCTCAGTGGGCATGCAGATTTTCCCTTAGGTCATCTGCAAAAGGTACTATATTTTAAATGCAAGACTCATTAGGTGGTCCTTGGGTCCTTTTGAAGACGACTTCAGTCTCTGGACTATAGAATATAGTCCTAAAGACATCTGGAGTGTTAAATATTTAATGGGTCCTGAAGTCTTCCCCAATAGGTCTGTAGTTTGGACAGTGTCCTTCGTGCTTACCAGTGCCCACTGGGTAGGCTTATGCATGCATTATGTAGGTCAATGTACAAACTTATTTGCAAGACTAAAAGATTTAATGATTCAGTCCTCTGCACGCAGTTCTGGTCCCAGGCCCAGGTGAATGGGAAGGTCGGGTCGGGTCAGGAACGGCGTCTAGTGTAAAAACCTATGCCAAGTTGTGGGTGGATCCGATGGTCCGCTGTGGTGACCCCTTGACGTGAGCAGCCCAATGACCAACAATGTATGATCCTTAACATTTGAATTTAATTAAACCTAATCTAATGAGCTTCCCTTCTTACCCTGACATGCCCATCGCTCTGGAATGGGGTCAGCCCTAACTCATCAGACCACATGACCTTTTTCCATCACTCCAATCTTTATACTCACTAGCAAATTGAAGCCATTTTCTGATTAGTCTCACTAACAAGTGGTTTCCTTATGTCCACAATGCTGTTTAGTCCCAATCCTTTATGTGTTTATGGAAATGCTCTTACTTCCACTTTTAAACAAACCTTTTTTTTTTCAATATTGWTTTTTTTTTAAAACATGCAACTTCACCAAGGGTTTAAATGATCTCCATTCATAATTCTTTTTTTCTGACCACATTTCTTTTCTCAGCACATAAGCTACAGTCAGTAATTAGCATTCTATATAATCATCTTCCATACTGTCTTCTTATTTTTATACATCCTATTTCATTTCTATTTTTTTACTTGTATGGCAGATGCTTCACATAAATTATGTATGGTTATAGGAAAATCTACACTTTTAGGCTGGTAACTCTGAATATCACGCCACCCTGAAACTGTTTATTTTTCTAGAACAGCATGCCATGGTGTGTTTTCTTTAGTACATAAAATCTGAATATATTATCTTTGCCTTCAAAGAATAGGCCATGCTCTCTGCAGGATCAATACAGTGCAATCAAATGCAAATATCAGATGAGTCAACAAAGGTAAATGCCAAAATTCTTTCCTCTTTTTTTTTTTTTGTTCTCTAGTTCATGAACAGAAGTCATTTCTTGAGCAGGCTTACAGTCTGTTCTTTCCTCCACTGTTGGTTTTATTTACACAGCCATGACATTCATCATGAGAAGTTTCCTATAAAAAGATTTCATGAACTCAAGGCTTTACTCCTGTCATACACAGCGGGAAAGTTATATATAAATGCAGAAAGGAAGGAAGGAAGGAAGGAAGGAAGGAAGGAAGGAGAAAGCTTTAAATGATTAGAAACCTATGTGTGTTTACAGCATGTACACACTGAGCATATTGCATCCATTGCTCATCCTGAGCTGCACTCCGGGACCCCTTTGTCATTTAAATGCTAAACATGCAGTCCGTTAGCTAAAACATACTGTAGTCTCCGTCTCCGCATCACGTCCTCTTGGCTCGAGCTGCAGGTCAGAAAGCGGGTGCGCATTTGAATAACAGATGATCTCGGCGAGAGAACAGATGATCTGCCTTCACATGGGACGTGAGCAGTTCGGAACGCAGGTAGCACAGACGTCTGGAGGCGTTAACCACATGTTTGACTGGCGCTGATGCATACCTAAATTTTAATCATCAACAAACAGCCTGCAAGATTTAATTCCTTGTCCAAAAAAAGCAGAGGCAGTGCAAAGCCGGCACTTAGTGATTAACTGGTTTATTCAGCAGGCAACCCGAACAAAGCAAAGCACACTGGGGAATTAGGTTTACAAGTCATTTTGACTGTGTTATCAGCGAAAAGTGCGTCTGGACCATGTTCCGGCTTTGAAGTGTACACATTTACAACACGATTAAATCATGATTGGTGTACTAAATCAATGATGTGAAAGTACGAACAGAAGGTACAAGCCATGATGGTGCTGGGATGGCTCATAGGCACGAGAAGGGTAAAAAAAAAAGGAGAATGGAGAAGATTATGGGAAATTCAGGGACACATGCTAGCATCCGTTTGCTGAAACCTCGCCATGGTCTGTGACTAGGAAAGGTGACCGTGACTCATCGAAAAGTTCTTTTTCTTTCCTCGCCATCTGTCCCACACTTGCTTTTAACCACACTTCTGTTCAGCGCCACCTTAGTCATCAACGTTGTAACTGACTACTGATAAAAATAACAAAACAAAGGAAAGATTCACATTAGAAAGCCAGAAAAAAAAACATATACATGACAATGTACAATTTACATATAATTATTACTAGTAATAATAATAATAATGATGAATAATTTATTGAATAATTTATAATTTATTTATTTTTTATTTTAAAGTAAATAAAAAAAATCTCTTTACTTGAAGAGGAATAGACATGAAGAGAGAAAGAAAGAGAGACGTTGCTCCCAGTAGCAGTATTTTTAGCTTCATTAGCTGAATTAGGTGAATTATAATTTAAACATAAAAAAGCATAAAGCAATTAAAAACTTGAGCACAGTTTTTAATATATTGTTTCTCTCATAATTAAAGAAAAAAGAAAAAAATGAAGAAACTGTTAATTACTAGGATAAAAAATAAAGCTCCCCTCTAATGCAATTGAAATGTGTTTATACAGAAATGTATATGACAGGAAAAATGTAAAAAAAAAAATTAAAAAAAAAGTTAAACCAGGGCGCAGGATTGACTCCCCGAACCTGGAGCTGTGAGAATGCAACTCTGCTACCTGGCTTATAATTCACCTTGGATCTTTTAGTCAAATAAATGTAAATGTAAATACTGAGATCAGACAAATTGAGTTTCTCTCAGTCCACCCGAGTTCATATTTGCTGACTATGGGAACTCTTTGGGTTTAGTAGTGTTTTTGTATATGGGCTGTAAACCTGGGCAATAAAGATTCACATGGCAGAAGATACGAAGCTAAAACTAATGAGCACCAAGTAACAAATCATGAAAACTTTTATGAGGGCCCCAGGGTTTATTTTCACCGCTCTAACCCGTTGAAACATCTCACCCATGGTTAAAYAAGGTGGCTCAGGGCTTTTAAAGTGGGATTGTTAGGCGCAGAATGCAAACTGTTAAACTTAAAAATGCTTTTTGATTATGTTACAGATTCCCCGTTGTCCTGTACAGGTTTATGATGCACAGCTCCTGTGTATAAAGAAGTCAGGGATCGCTGGAACTGGCTCTGAGCTGTTGGCTAACATCCAAAGTTGAGATGAGAAATGTACTAAGGTGCACCATGGAGGTAGATCAAATTTGCAAGATTTATTATTTTTAATAGCCCAGAAACATTGTCATGTCAGCACTCCAGGAAACCGAAAACTATTTAAAAAAAAAAAAAAAAACTTTTATTCTATTTTATTAAATTTTTCTCCTTAAAATGTAAAGTCTAGTCTTGGATAGAATTTTGCCAAAATGATTTGTCTCCTTGATCCCAAGGGCAGTGTCATTYGCACTGGCCAAATGGCTTTAATGAAAGTCATGTCCTTTTTGAATCTGTTAGCACTCAAGTGTAGACTAAAAATAAACTAGCGACCGTAGCCGAGTGTAAATACTTTATTGCTTACTTGGTCAAACAACCCTGATGCCCTCTTTTTGTTATCATTGTTTTATTTACTGAAGAAGTGTGAAAACAAACATCATTTACTGTATATTTKCCATTTGAATTGAGAGTTCATGGATCCTTCCATGGTATACTAACATGCCGAACAGTTCATAACCCAATTCCGATAATTCCAATTCTCCATACTGTACTTGTTTTCTTTGTTTGATGGAGACCAATAGATTTTTTTTTTTTTTTGACCAGACAAAAAAATCTAAGTGAATAATATGTTTTTTTAAACATTAAAACCTTTGCACCAAGGTTATGCAATCCACTGACAAAAATATGCTCAATAAAGTATTATAAGGGAAACATGATGGTAGGTATAATATTCAGCATTGTTGTTCTTCGGCTCCATGGTCACTGTATCGAGCCTGAGCTCATGTTCCTGTATTCGCAGAATTATGCATGTTATTGCCCGCTCTCAAGTGGTTTGTTTCTGGGTTCTCCGATTCCAACTCACCTCCCATGACAGTAGGTAGGTTGGCTATCCTAAATTGCCCCTAGGTCTGAATGAATGTGTGTGCACATTCAGAGATGTTCCGCGTATTCCCAGGATAGGCTCTGGATCCCCGTGAAGCCTGACCGGGATAAAAATAGTTACAAAGAATGAAAAAATAGAGGAGACTTACACAYGCGGTGTACCTTCTGGCAACATACCAAGTCGACAAATTTAATTCTGCCACAGGGCATTGACCAATTTTAAAGGATGAAACTCTCGAGGCTCTTCGGATAAAAATGGCTGCTGAAAGGCTCATAGTTTGTTCCCAAGCATGAGGATTTTCTCAATGAAAAAACATGAAGCAGACTTGGCAGGGAATTGGTGACTTGGCAATCCAAATGGTGGGTCTTTTACCTCTCACTGTCAATATTTAGTTCCTCAGTAAGCTGTAGCTTATGTAGCTGGCTAATTGCTAGGCAGTTTCAAGCCTGCCATAAAGCCTAAAATCTTATTTGTTTAACAAGTAGGCATGCTTTTAGTGTGTTTGGTTGCCCCACTCCGGACTTGTCAAGCATATCAGAAATAAGATATGAAGAATTAAAATCAAGACGTTTGTACACATATATCCATTGATCCTCTGCGCCATTTAAGTTTTTTATTTTTTCAGAAAAGGTATCTCTCTCTCTCCCTCGCCCTTTAAGGGTAAAAGTAAGCCATATATAAAATTTTGTTGCCACTTGATATTAAGCAATGAATATCAATCGCAGTATTGTAATGAAGATGAATATTAAAAAAAAATTCTATCTGAATGTAGGCGTTTGATCAAATCGTTGATTTTACTGCATCGGAGGTATAAAGTATATCACCTGCACTTCAGCATTTGATGGATTTTCACTCTTAACATTTCAATTTTTATAATGACATTTAAACAGTACGTGCATCTGTCACTGTGAAAAAGAAATGCAATTATCTCTACTATAAATGGAGGCATATATCAATTTTGAATCTTTACTTTGCAGAAAAAAAGAAAAAATCGAATTAAGAAAAGTATAACTACAAACAGATCTGAAGCAAAATCTAAGTTTTGACATAACCGTTGTTGTTAGCGATGAAAGAACTGATTTCAATGGGATATTTRRGATATTTATAAAATAAATGAAATGGSCAGAGAAAGTGAAACAAAAGAAGTACATGACAATGACAATCCAATTTTGCAGAATGCTGTACCACTGTAAACACTTCCAGCTTGTCTATGAACGAAGTAAACAAGTAAAATAAAATCTGGACTGTTACTTAAAAAAATGAATGGGACTGCATCCATTAAATTGTCCATCACTCACCTGCTCTTCCTGACAAATATTCATTAATCATTGATGTGCTTCTTCGGAGACCGTGGCAGAACTTGAGAGGGAATGGGAATGATGGCACCCATAGAATCATGGGTAATGAAATCCGTGGCTGGAGAGTTAATTAGTTGAGTTGACCCCTATCATCTAGTGAACGGTTAGATACACCAGTAGTGACAGAGTCACAGACTGCTGCCAGAGACAAGCTCTACAAAATTGACATCATCTATGTCCAAAAATAAAAGCAGTACAGTTTGATTGCTACGGCTAGCGACTAATTAGTGGGTTTCTTCTCAA